>JAHXMU010000359.1:859262-933865 GCA_019455685.1 Philornis downsi | reverse complement strand
TAACGAGTAGCAAACTACATGTACATGTACGCTACAATAAATTAGCATAGCATTCGCCGTTGGTGAGTTTTTCCTTTCTGAAGGAAAGGGGAACGTATGAGTGATATTATTAAAATACCTTTTAATTTAACTTTTAATTTTAACGTATTAAATGGTCCATATTCGATTTCAAATTAACGAATAGCAAACTACAACGCTATAATAAATTAACAAAACATTCGCGTTGGTGGGTTTTTCCTTTCTGAAGGAATGGGGAACGTATGAGTGATATTATTAAAAACCCTTTTAATTTAACTTTTAATTTTAACGTAATAAATGGTCTATATTTGATTTCAAATTAACGAATATCAAACTACAACGCTGCAATAAATTAGCATAGCATTCGCCGTTGGTGGGTTTTTCCTTTCTGAAGGAAAGGGGAACGTATGAGTGATATGATTAAAAAACCTTTTAATTTTAACGTAATAAATGATCTATATTTGATTTCAAATTAACGAATAGCAAACTTTAACGCTGCAATAAATTAGCATAGCATTCGCCTTTGGTGGGTTCTCCTTTCTGAAGGAATAGAATATAGAAATAATCCCATGCACATCATAAAAAACAGACGCCATGAGCTTGCTTGCAGATGGAACCGTCTTTATCTTCTTTGGACACGATTCTCCCATTTCAGTCCACTGCTTTGAATGTTCCTTTGTCTCAGGTGTGAACTGATGGACCCATGTCTCATCCATGGTTATAAATCGACCCAAAAATTCGGCGCTAATACGCTGAAACACCACCAAACAGTTGACCGCAATATCTTCACGACGCTGTTTTTACTCTATTGAAAGCAAGCGCGGCAACCATCTTACGAACTGGTGACCCCATATTTCATCTATGGTTATAAATCAACGCAAGAATTCGGCTTTATTGCAGTAAAACATCGCCAAACACTACTGCAACATCTTCGCGACGCTGTTTTTGCTCTATTGAAAGCAAGCGCGGCACCCATCTTGCGCATAGTTTTCTCATATTCAAACACTACTGCAACATCTTCGCGACGCTGTTTTTGCTCGTGTTTTTGCTATTAAAAGCAAGCGCGGCACCCATCCCGCGTACAGCTTTCTCATATTCAAATCTTTGGTCAATATACGATGGTAAACATTTATCTGTCATTTTAGCTAGTTCAAGCATCTTCAGCCGACAATCATCCAATACTATTTTGTGGATTTTCTTAACCATGTCTGGCGTGGACACCTCAATTGGTCGACCATTACGGGTTTCGTCTTGGCAGCTCGTATGGCTTTGTTTAAACTCTGCTACGTAATATTTTAAAGTAGTAAACGAAAGAGCAGACACCGCCAGAGCACAGCCTAGCTCGGCGTTAATATTGGTTGGACTGAGACCTTTGACATGGCAATATTGAATTACATAACGGTGACCAATTTGTTCCATGTTAACAAATTCACTGAGATCGTTTACTTTTGATGGCTCAAATAAAAATTCTAAACAATGTGGTGCCTTGAAACTTAAGATATATGTTTTATAAGGTTGCCACTTTTCACTAAAATATTTTTTTCAAACTACTAGCACCATCTATACGTCAAATCGGCTAGCTTTGGGACTGCCTTCGCATTTGGATTATTCAAATTTAAATTACAACTTTTCTAATAATGAAAATGTAAAACAATGAAGATTGAAATTATCACAAAAAGATCCACATTTGCAGTTTTATGATGTTCATACAAATTAAAATAAATAAATATGCCTAGAAGGGTATAGGAGCTTTATTAGGAATTGGAATTACCGCAACAAAAAATTCAATTTTTGTAGCTTCCCATTAAGAATTTGCATCCAAATGAAAGCGTTCAAACCTCTTTAGGGACTCATGAACCTGTCTGTATCAAAGTATCGTATTGATCTGGTGTTGGATATGATAAAACATTCCGGTTGCGTGAAATTTTAACTTTACATTTCATATATCTTAACCGGCGTCTAAAAAAATTCAGCAGGCACAAATTCTTTCACAATCGTAATTCTCTTTGATTATCGTTCTGAAATTCTTATAATCACCTTGTATGGAAACATTTATACACAATTAATATTAATTTATGCAATTTGACTTAATCTAATTCAATTTCAGTAGCAAAGAAAAATGCAACTTAATAACTTAGAAGAAAGAAATTCTTAGGATTATGTAGAAATAAAAATTTAAAAAAAAAAAACAATTGAATAATTAAATTTAACTGCAAATCAAATGGAAATTTAACAAAGTTTAGAGGTAGGCTTTTGGCCAGATCAAGGAAAGTAATTCTAATTTCCACAAAATTCCAAGAAATTCGATTACAAATCAAACTGCGAAATGAATGAGACAGACGACAGCTAACAATGACTTTGTTTAGGGAAGGAAAAAAATAATAGCTATCATGTAATTAAAATCTCCATTCAGATAATCCATGCCATAAGACGTCATTACATTTGAATTTAGCAAATGAATGCAAAAAACGCACACACACCTTCAGGCTTTGTAAATGAACGACTCATTAAATTTCACATTAAATATTTATGGCAAAAAAAAAAAACAAACAGAAACCTGAAGCAAAACGAACAAATATTGAATATTAACGTTCGCCTTACACACATTACTCATCAATTACAAAAACGAGGGATGAGAATGCTTAAGTGAAGCAATAAACAGTAAACAGTAAATACTCGCTACGCGCGTTCGATGAAATTTATATTAGGGTGATAATGCGAATTATAAACTACTTATCTCAGAAGAATATGGACAAATATTCCTTTTATGTTTTACTTAGCGACAAACTTGTAAAACAAGGTGAAATAGATGATTCTACTTCGTTTTTTAGTTAAGCCAGTGTTCACTAAGTTCAGTATTTGAGTTCTTTTCTTGTTTATTCCCAGAGAACCCACGTTTGCAAATTCTTAGATATAAATCCTAAATTTATCATCTCCACTGCAATTGACAACGTTTATATGTAAAGTCCTCAATTATAATGAGATTGATTGCTTTAGAGCAAGTTTTATGTCGACTGATCCATTAAAGAATTTGTTTGATTTGCTCAAGTCAGTTCTGATTCTCCCCCCATACGTGTAAGACGAGTTTGGCTGAACACATAATCCTGTATTTATTGAAGGTATAACCTCTAATAAATTCTGGAAACGAATGCTAATCCCCGCTGTTTTTTTATATTTGATAAATCTCTTGAGTTAAATATATGTCAGAGTGAACCCGTTCCTGCCAAAACATACAATTCTCATTTTCTCTATTCTTCTCAGTCTTATTGTTGCTCTAGTTGTACCTCTCGTTAATTTAGTGATTTTAACTTATTAGTTACACACTGACAGTTAAATTGCAAAGCGATACCCATAAATGCGGACGACCCAGTAAACGTTATGAGGACATTGGTTTAAATATATGCACTTGAAGTGTTCGGATTCTTTACAGGGTCCGGATGAAGGCCATATCGGGGCTCTGTAAAGATTCCCCACTAATTATTCCAACCCCGTTCCCTTGGCTTTGTTTCGCTAGACAGTATATCTCCATCGGTTTATGTGTTCAAACACGAAATCGATAACTGGCAAACGGAGTTTTAGATCAAAAAAGTATGCCAGTTTTTTTAAAATTTCCATTTGCGAATAACCATTTTTTTCGCTTTGGCTAACCGGTTTTTTTTTTTTTGTAAAATTATATATATCTTATAAAAACGATTTTGTATTGAACAAACTAAGGTCTTGAGTTCATGAAAATAATCAGAATTTGATTCTGTCTTTTGCAGTATAACAAATTTGATAACACTGGTCTAAAACTTTGGAAAAAACATTGACTGCAGGAGCGAAAATCAAAATTGGGCTAACACCTCTTGTTCATTTACTATCTCATGCTGGCAATACTGTAAAACAGCCAATAACAACACTACAATTTCAAAATTATTAATTTGGCAGAAGCTCACTTTCTCTCTAAATCTTCAAAATCGCGTATATGGTTCGATATCGTTCGCCGTTGACGGTAACGTTTCTCCCACCGTCGTATTTAAAGAAAAATGAACCGATGATGCTGCCAGTACATAAACCACATAAACCAAAATGTCGGTTTTTTGGGATGCATCGGTAAGAAATAAGCCTCATCGCTGAACAAGATTTTTCGACAAAACAGCGGGTTTCCGTTAAGCTTTTGTAAGGTCCATTCACCAAAAGTTAAACGTTGTGGTAAGTCATTCGGCTTCAATTCTTACGTGAGTTGAATTTTATAGGCTTTCAGACCCAAATCAACGTGTAAAATTTTCGATCGTCATTAGCACTGGTCGCTACGGCTGCAATATTTTCTTCGGTAGGCACTCTACGTATGCGAGGCGATGGTTTTATGTCCAACAAAGTATTTTTTTTTCTTTGACAGATGACGTTTGGACGCCATTATCAACCAGTGCTGCCAACCAGAATATTTTAAATCTTAAAAAATCATCCTATATGTGCACTTGGAGTGTCCGGATTCTTTACATGGTCCGGAAAGATTCCCTACTCATTATTCCAACCCCGTTCCCTTGACTTTGTTTCGCTAGAAAATATATCAAAAACATATGCAAGTTTTTGTTAACAAATTTCCATTTTCGAATAATCATTTTTTCCCCTTTGCCTAACCGTTTTTTTTTCTTTTTTTTTTTTTTTTGAAAAATTATAAGTGAACAAACTAAGGTTTAAAATTCATGAAAATAACCAGAATTTGATTCTGCCTTTTGCAGTATAACAAATTTGATAACACTGGTCTACAAATTTGGAAGAAAACAATTGACTGCGAAGTATGTTTTTGAACTAATCTGGGTGCGCTAAATTCGAAATTGGGCTATCACGTCTTGTTCATTTTTTATCGCATGCTGGCAATACTGTAAAATAGTCAATAAATCTTCATAATAATCTTCATAATAATAATGTAGTAGCGTTTAAGTATGGGGTCAATACTGATACTACAATTTCACAATTATTAATTTGATAGAAACCCATATTTCTTCTAAATCTTCATAATAGTTGTGTTTAAGTATGGGGAGCAGGGAGATTCTGTGTTACTGATCCAAGCTATTTTTGCTTTGTGTGTGAAGCAATCTCGATTGCTTCTGCTGGAAAGAAATGATTTCGATTAATCTCGATTTCCCAACAAAATGAGCAGAGCAATTTTGATGGGAAGAATCTGTGTTCCATTGAGAGGAATCTACTGAAATCGTACTGTTGGCAAGAAATTCTTTCGCTGGGAAGAAATGATTTCAATCAATCTTGATTTCTTCTGCTGGAAGTGGTTTCAATCAATCTCGATTTCTCACCGAAATGGGCAGAGCAATTTTGATGATGCCTTCCCAACCGAATGATTTCAATATGCTTTTCCCTAAAAACTGATATTAATTGATTCACCCGAACACAACGGAGGTCGATTGATTCTGCCCAATAAAAGTACTCCAATCAATTCGTTGAGATGAATCATCTGAACTAAATTGGGGGGAAGGAAGTTTTGCAAGGAATTGATCGTTTCGTTTCCAATTTATTTGTTAAAATTTTGAACTCAAAAATAAAACTTCATTAGTCTCTGCAAATGAAATGTGACCACACAAATCACCGGCCTGTTGTTAGTTTTGACCCCCCAACTAGTAGCTAACTTTGTTCTACTAAATTGGTAATTGATGACCTTTTTGCTTACATTAAAGTTCTCTTGCCACACTGAAAAATTAACTGCTTAAATCAAATTAAATAATTGATCAATTTAAATAATCGATTGTTCTACAACCAACCGGAGGAGTAAGCCATAATCCAATTTTGAAACCTCTTCTTTATTAGCCCCCATATTTAATCCGTCTGATTAGTACCGAAATATTGAAAAAATTCTTTTAAATTTTGCAAACTTCCGGCGATGTCTATTAGCTTGTGCTGAATCCTTTTCCACGTGCTACATGACAGAAAATATACTATTTAATTTGCTATCCATACATTCATTAGTCCTGCTAATAATATCGCATTTTGATCTCCCCATTTTTTATGCGTTCATATATTTTGCCTTGGTCTTATTGTTTTGCTTTGTTTGTAAACGCTTTTAATCTATTTGGTAATCGTAGCTGAGACTAAAATCTGAAAGACCACAAAAAGGAAAGCCGACCGACGACAAGGAACAAAAGATTAGACTTTTATTTTATACAAAAAGGCAAAAACGGTTTCTTAACCTTAACCTTTTGTATCCAACCTATGACACAAACTCACGCACGCACTCCCACTCGCACACGCATCCTTATGAATGTCCTTGGATAAGTGTAACAAATATGTCACAATGTTGGTAGTGAAAGCATGTGTTTGTCGCAAAGAATAAAGTGACAGCACGTTATCATAACAACATAAATGTATGTGTTGCCATAAATTCATAGTTGACACATATACATGTGGCTTTGGGGCATCGTCGCCCTCTCCCGGGACAAAGGCCTTATGTGTCGGTAAAATGATAGTTGGGAACTAATATCCTACTCTGCTCTGTGTTAGCTAGTAGCAAGTAGTACAGGTGACATCCAAAAATGGGGTCATAGTGCGGCAAGAAAATTTTTGAATGAAGAAATGGATGAATAAATGACTCATGATTTATGAACCGACTTTATTTATTTTGGAGGCCTTTTAAGTCGACACCGCACACACGACCAAGCAAACAACAATAGACTAACGTATCCATTTTCTCACACCATCTTCGTCCTTTGGCTCTTTGTCATCACCTAATCTGCCATATTTGACATCACATTGGCAAGGTATCCTCTGGCTTACAGAAGTGTGTGATTTAAGGTTAAATAGACTTTCAGGCCATGATTTCGCTGGCAGACGTATGCATGAGATGTAAATGGCGAAATTTGTGTTTTTAAACCATCAACAAAAAACAAGATAATAATTTCAAAAGTATCATTTCTGCGATTTGTCATAACCACCAAAAAACAGTGGCTAAATTGGCTTTGCGTTATCCGCGACGCGGATAGAGCGAAGGAGGTTTTTTGTTTTGTGACATTTGGATGTGATATCAAATGAAATTTCTCAAAGATCTCACATCACACCAGGCGCTTCTCGCTAATTTAGATTCTACGAAACGAATCCTGGGAAATGAGGAGAAAGAGAGAAGATCAAATACCGGACTTTATTAAAAAAAATCTTAAAGGATCAGGTTACCAAGCGATTAATTATAAAAATAAGTCGTTAGAAAATTTTTATTTGCTTATTAAATTTTAGGAATTGAAAAAAAAACAATATTGGAGCTGAGAATTGAACCATGACATTTCCACAGACGTGTACGTGTGCGTATAATTATTAGTGGAATAACTTTTCAATGGTGTTATCTTACTGGCATGTCTGGCCATTGCGGCCCTGTTGATTCAAATATCCTTAATACCACCAGTTTGTTGGCACAAGTAACGAGTCACAGTTTAACTATTTACCTAATTTCAATTGTTAGTTCTCAAGTTAGCATTTCAGACGTAGTTTTAATGTCAACCCAAAAATCAGTTTTTAAACTTCATTAAAATCGTTAAACTTCACATACTACTGTCAAAATTCACAATATTTGTTAAGTCTCATACAATCCTTTAAATATCGCAAACATAATTGAAGTGCAGATTCATTTCCTAATCGATGCCTCTCTACTTAAGCATAGCTGAATTGTTGGTCCACAGCTTAAGAGTTAAACATCTAATTATTAATTATTTGATATACCACAAAAAGATTTGCTAAATCACAATTTACTATTTACTAAACCCCACTGGGTTAAATTATGATATCACAGTTCAACCATTAAAGAGTACATTTATATCTTATCGGAGAACAAATTTTGACTTCGAAGCCACAGTTGAACCACAGTTAAACTGTTAAAATATACTCCATGCAAGATTATAGTTGAAATGTAGCAACGCAGTTTTACTGCCAAAGCAAGTTAACTATTAAAGCAAAGGCTTTAACCCACAGTTTATCCACTAAACTGCAATTTAACTGCAGTTTAATTGATAAGTCACAAGTTAAGCGGTAACAAAAAACATTAGTTAAAAAAACATTAGTTAATGCATAAAAAGTCAAATGCAGTTTAATCATTAAAATGCAGGCTTAACATTAAAACGCAGGTTAACCGCCACACCGAAGGTTTCCCATTATAGTGCAGGATAACCCTAAACCGCAGGTTAATCCCTGAACCAGGTTAGTTGCTAAACCGAAGTTTAGTAACTAAATCGCAGGTTAATCGCCAAACGTCAGGTTAATAACTAAATTGTAACTGAGTCGTTAAACCACAGTTTAGCCGCTAAACAGGCGCATAGTCGCTAGATCGCATATTAGTCGCCAAATTACATGGTAACCGCAAAAACTCAAGTGAGCCTTTAAACCGAAGTTTAGCCGCTAAACCACAGGTTGCTAAACTACAGTTTACCTACTAAACTACAGTTTAGCAGTTTAGTTTCTAAACCACAGTTTAGTTGCTAAACTACAGTTTACTTGCTAAACTACAGTTTACTTGCTAAACTACAGTTGACCTGCTAAACTACAGTTTACCTGCTAAACTACAGTTTACCTGCTAAACTATAGTTTACCTCATAAACTACAGTTTACCTGCTAAACTACTGTTCACCTGCAAAACTACAGTTTACCGGCTAAACAACAGTTTCAAATTTACTTACTAAAGTACGATCTAATTCCGAAACTACTATAATCGAAATGTTAAACTACAGTTTAATTGTTAAAACTCAACTCAACTGCCAAATTACAGTACAACTGATACGCCACACATTAATCATTAAGCCTCAGTTTTAACGTTCAACAGCAGTTTATTTATTAAGTTTAACTATTAAACTTGACATTTGAAATTCAGTTTAATTGTTAAAACCCAGCTTAATATCGTCTCTCTGTTTAGTTTAACTATATTTCACGAGTTAAACTAAACAGTTAAATTAAATTATACACCAACGTGATTAAATTCCGAATTAAGTGTTAAACCTGAGCTTAAATTTCTAAACTCAATTAACTGCTATTATAAATCACAGTTTAATGGTTAAATCATAATCAAAATATTCAACGACTAATTAGCAACGTAGATCTTTTAACTGTTAAATCTTAGTTTAACTACTAAACGACAATGTAGAATATTCGTTTAATACTCAAATAGGTGTTTATCCACTAAAATGTAGTCCTACATGTGTGCTCTTAAATTATAGTTTACCTGCAGTTTAGATATTAGTTTAGTGTTATATTGTATATTGTTAAATGGTAGTTTATTCATGTTTGTTCCCTAGATTTAATATTACTTTATGCAGTTAATCCTTAGTTAACTACATATAGATTGTAGTTAACTAGATACTTAGAGATTGTAATTTGACCTACAAATCACAGTCTAGATTTCTTTTACGTCACAGTTTACGCATAGTCTACGTTTGCTCATAGCCAACACTATAATTTATCCGAACCTACATAATTATAGCAGTTGATCTGCCTTTTTAATTCCAGTTTCCTATTACATCGTTCCCATTAAATCGCAGTTATGTCGTTTAAGAAGTAACTTAAACTGATGGGCCATAGTTTAAATCGTAGTTCACTAATTTAACTGTTATTTATCCGCCAGAGCGTAGTTTATATTGATGCATTGATGCTGCAGTTTAATAGTTATTATTATTCCATATCATTTTAAATTGGAGTCTATAGTTTCGCCCTACTATCACAATTCAACTGTGGCATTAAATTTTCCCCTTTCAAATCACTGTT
Source organism: Philornis downsi (assembly GCA_019455685.1). Lineage (NCBI taxonomy): Eukaryota > Metazoa > Arthropoda > Insecta > Diptera > Muscidae > Philornis > Philornis downsi. The sequence continues at coordinate 924,121 of JAHXMU010000359.1, read as the reverse complement.
CAGCAACTAAATCATCGCATCAGCGATAAAACCACATTTTAATTGCGAATTGAAGTCTATGTGTGTAAACAATTTAGCTAGCAAGACCACAGTTTACATATGAAGCCACCGGCAATCTACGTAAACACGGTTTAACTATAAAACCACAGTTTTCCGCAAATAGTACTCCCCTCCCTCCCCTGTTCATAACTTTTGGCTGCTATTGAAAACGCCCAGTAAATACCATAAGGGTTGGACAAACAAATACACATGCTGTAGATATTTGCATGAATTAGCATTCACTTTCTGTTTGGCAGAGATTCTCACATTTTTGTAGCGACAAATCGTCGTCCTTTTGTTGCGATAGTTTATCTTCTGAAGGGAAAAACATGTGTTTTTTTTTTTTTTTTTTTTTTTGTTTGCTTGTTAGTTTATTACGCTCTGTGCGAGATTAATATTAGCATAGAACTAATAGCATAAATAACAATAATCTCATTTTGAATAAACAGCATGAGAAACAGACGAGATATCGTTCGCATAACAATTTAGTGCAACATCTTTAGCAGATACACAAATACATGTGGCACGTTGCAAGTAGTTTGTATTTCAAGGCAGTGCTTGCTCTGGCTTGGATTTTTGACTAAATCCAATTTAACTTTTTTTCGGATTTTGAATAACTTTGAAGAATCCTCTCGCTCCTCTCAAGTCACTCAGTAATGTCTGTAGCATCAGCAGCGACATCTGCTGCAGGCACAGGAATGACAGAAAAATGTCTTCTGTTCTTGTTGGCCAATATTAAATAAATAAAAGACGTGATTTCTAGCACAAATGCAAAGGAAACTCTCTTCTCGCTTAGATGTAAATATGAAAAAAAAAATGGATATCAGTTCACTCCGCCAAAAGGCTGCGACTCCATCTAAAAAACTTACAAACTGATTACGGATATGAGTCGTAGAATCGTAGACGAGGCAGTGATGCTGTCTGTTGTAGAGCCGGCAATGACATTTGTGACGCATTTCACACATATGTTTTTCTACGCTCTCATTTTGGTGTGGATGTGTTTTTTTTTCAGCACATTTCCAAGGGATTTTTTGCCCACATATAAATACAGTGGCATTTCATGCTTCTCTTCCCACATAACACAGTTACACAACTCTGTATTTTGTGTTGACGTTGACGTTGGCGTTGCATTTGTGTGCCTATGTGTGTCGTATGTATGTATGAACATGTTTTAATGATATCTCTATGAACTTTCACACTTGATTCTCTTTACTGAATGTGGGTACGTGTGCGTTTGTGTGTGTGGGTGTGTCAATATCAGCCTGTTTTTCGCAATTTAGTGAAATTTGTTACATGTATGAAAGTATTGGAAAGAAAATCACAATCTGGTCACATCAAGAAAATAGTTTTTTATTTTTTTTTTTTTATTGAAGTTTATCAGTCTTATTAAAACCACAGTATATTGAAAACGAAATGAATCGCAATATTTTCTATACAAGGATGGCACAATAATATTACAAACTGATTTTTTATTTTTTATCAAACTTAATACAGGTTTTTTTTTTTTTTTTGAATAGAGCAACATTTGGTAAAAACATAAATGTTTATTAAAGCTTCGGCAGCAATCGATGCTCTTCAGGCATTGAAAACCAATAAAATCTGTATGGCCAACATGAGTTTTGAATCGTCTAGGCAACGTTTAAAAAAATAGCTGTGTCATATTTTCTAGCACTTTATTAACATAATGAAATCATTTTTTCTCGTTTTCATGTACAGCAGAATACTTATAAAGGGTGTCCAAACAAGAACGCAAGATTTAAATTTGGCGGTATTCGAAGTGTCATTGTTTGACATTTGAACAATTGTTATTGTTTGCTAGTAGAAGGTACAAGGTTAGTAAAAATGGAGCGCTACACGAATGAACAACGCATTCTCCTTGTGAAATTGTTTTACCAAAATGGTGAAAGTTTTGCGGATACAGTTCGCAAATTGCGATCAATTTGGGGTCACAATAATGCTTCAAAAGAGTCAACTGCAAAGAGATTAATGGATAAATTTGCCAAAATTGGGTCTGTTAGTGATGTAAAGACAACGACGCGTCTTCGACCAGGTCGATCGACTGAAAATACCGCAGCTGTACATGATGATGTCGCTTAAAGTCCATCCACCTCAATTCGACACCGAGCTCAGCAAATTGGTGTCTCCAAATCCACTATGCAGCGAATTTTTACGAAAGATTTACATCTTCCTGCATACAAAGTTCAATTGACAGATAACAGCACGAATTATTGATTCAGCAGGAGGATTATGAAGACCATAAAATGGTCGTCTCAAACGATGCCCATTTGTCACAGAGCGCGAATTTTGATAATAAATTTCAACGATTTGCAATCGTTGCTCGTTTGTTAGTCTTTCCATGATGAAATGACAGAATATACTGTACACTTTTCACTTTGACAGATGACGTTTGGACGCCAACCTGAAAAACTTAAATTTTAAAAAATCACCCTATATTTTCTATAAAGTTGGGAAAAAATCGATCAACTAACCACGTCCCATCTAGTACCCCCCACACAAATGGCAGCTTTAACTAACATATTCTTAATTTTATATTTTTTAATCAGTCATGCTAAAGTCGTTCAAATTTGGCATATATTTTGCTTCTGGTAAACAAATTTCCAACAACAAAAATAGAAGATGTTGTCACGTCCATTCTGGTACATTCCTTACAAATGGATCGATTTATCGAAATTGAATTTTCCATAATGATCCACAGTATGTAGCCTGAAGTTAATTAAATTTGTGTCAATTATATTACTTAATAACACTGGGTGGAATATGAAAAAATCGGACGAATAACCACGCCCTCTCTTCCAACTCTTGTAACCAATAGAAATTACCTGAACTTATATATTCCTTGATTCATATTTTTCATTAAAATTGTCTATATTCAGTACAAAAGAGCTCGTATCAGGCATTTAATCCTGCAAATGAAGTGAACTGCACTGCCACGCCCCTTTAGTACCACATAAACAAATTACACGGTTTACGAAAAATCGATGATCCCTCTAAATTGCCAAATGGAGGACTTCCTTCAGATAGTTAAAATGTATCCTTTATTGCGACTTAATTCAGAGTACTTTTATATTTTCAACCGAATGAATCATTTAATAAGGACAAAACTATTTGCCACGCCCCTTTTGTTCGAGCAAATTTTTGTTTAAAAATTTTTCATAATTTTTACAATATTGAATGTCTAATTTTTATCACTTACGTTCTTTTTTACATTAAACAAAAGCTCATTAAAATTTCCCAAAATATGCATAAGTTCAAATTGGAGGAAGTTGAAAAAGGTAGTGTCCGGTTGGAATGATCCATATGGGCGCAATATGCGTATTATTGTACTACTACACACAACTATTGTAAACTCATAATTTTACCACAATCGCTATCAAATAATGGCATTTTTTTCTAATATTTGCAAAACCACTTGCTTTAATCCTCGCCATCATTATTATTGCCGGTAAAACTATTTTCTATTTTTTGCTTCGCATAACGTAACAACAGCACAATTGGCTGTTGTGGTTCTGGTTCTAACCGACAAGTGGACTATTTATAAATTTCCAACGTCGCTGTTTTTTGCAGCTCTAGCTGTACGCGTGCACACGTGCATTTTAAAGCCTTAATAACAATAACTATTCTGGGATTATTTTGCGATTCCATCATATGTATTAACAACTATACACGTTTCCCTGCGATGATGGGAGGATAAAAAAAAACTATTCTCTTTATTTAGCAAAAAACAATTTTGCAATCATCTCGTATTCTCATGTAAGGGAATGAAAGGACCCAAAGAAATAAATAAATCCGATATACCCGTAAGTAGGAAACACTGAGGTGGGATTCTCTCAGAAGGCTTGCAATAACGTTCAGACGCACAATGACAGTTGATAACTTTCGTATGTATTGATAACATTGAAATATTGAATTGTCGTTCTCTCTTCAAGCAGTAGCGAAATATTATTTTGTGCAATGTAATTACAAACAATTGCAATTTCCAGTACAGACAATTGATAATTTTTTTTTTTCATAGTCCCCCCCTCATACGTTCATAATGGATGATTCCTTTTGGTGATGACGATGCTGATAAGTTGACTATGTTTATTTAGGTTTTATTAGCTTAATTCAAGAAAATGTTGCAACAATTATTCTAAACTTTGCTGTGCTTAGGTTTGAGAAATTAAGCAATTTTAATAAAAATCGTTATTATGAAAATCTACTATAACTTTCAAAATTTTTGGAATTTTGTAATCGTGCTTAGAGGGATATATGAGCCTTAAGGACATTAACAATTATAATAAAAAAATCTTTTCCAAATAATATCAAATAATAATATAAATATATATAATAAATATACACATATGGTCAAAATAATAAGTACACTCGATATTTTTTTTAAAGGCTGGTAGACGAAGATTTATTTAAATTAAAAGAAAAAACAAATACTAATTTCTTTTGTTATAACATTAGAAATAAAATAAATACTAAAACAATAACAACAACAAAAATTAAATTCGGTATTTTTGAAAAAGTAAGGAATTAATCAATAAACATTGGATAAAATAATAAGTACATTTAAGTAAAATAAACAAAAAAGTAAAAAAATCAAGTTTTTTCTGCTAAATTGGCTGAGCTTCGATAAAAGCCGTTATGTCCACCTTTATTTTCAATTATTTTGCTGACTCTTTTTGGCATGCTGGCAATAAGCTTCCTGCAGGTTTCTACTAGTATTTCATACCAAGTTTTTTGAACAAAATTCCATAATTGATCCTTATTTTTAAGAACGTCCTTTCCAATTCTTTGTTTCAACTCTCCCCAAAGATTTTCAATTGGATTTAAGTACGGAGATTGGCTTGGCCAGTCAAGAAGGACAACATTGTTATCTTGGAAGCAATCCTTTACCAACTTAGAAGTATGCTTCGGATCGTTATCCTGCTGGAATGTCTATCTAAGAGGCATACTTTCCACAGCATAGTTCAACATCGTATTTTCCAAGATATCTCTCTGTAGTGGAATCTGGTCATAGTGTCGGTAATTCGATGTAACGGATATACACCATACCACGAGAAACAACCCCAGACCATAATATGGCCACCCCTGTGCTTGACCGTCTTCTTTGTAAAGCGAACATGGAATTCCTTACCCTTAGCGCGCCGAACATTCCGGGCACAGCTGTTTCCAAATACATTAATTTTTGTTTTATCGCTCCACAAAATGTTTCGCTATTTTTCTTCACTGTCTCTTCCGCATCAATTTGAATGACTTCTTGCAAACGCCAATCTAGCCTTTAATTTTTTTTTGCCTAAGCAAAGTAACTCTTCTGGCTATCTGCTCTGGTAAATATAATTCTTGTAGTCTACGACGTACCGTTCGCGATGAAATTAAATTTCCAATTTCTGTTGAAATCACTCTTGAAGACACAAACGAGTCCTTCGTCGCAAGTGTTACAATACGGATATCTGTTATTTTTGAAGCATTTTTGGATCTTCCGCGAGTTTCGACGGACTTTTTAGGATTTAAAGCATTTTGTAAAAAAAATAGCGACCGATTCATAGTTTCTGCTATAGAACGAAGACTTTGGCCACTTTCTCTTAGTCTTGAAACAATTTTTCTATCCTCCGGAGAACAATGACTTTTTCGACCCATTTTGTTTTTACTATATATTTTGTTATGAATAAAGATAAGCAACAGTAAGATAATTAGCCTATCCAAAACGACTACAGCAGACTGCGAAAATATTAAAGAATTGAGCAATGTATTTAGTATTTTGACCAAGTACTGAAATCAAACCTGAACAAAACTAACTCACAATGACAACAACGGGGAAGCCCCAGTTTTGTTTTTACTTTTAAAGGCATTAACATATTAAAGTTATTTAAATAAAAAAGAATTGTCATGTTCACTTTCCGTTAAAGTAACTAAAATTAAACATGAAGCAAAAATAAGCAGCTGTACTTATTTTTTCGATCATATGTACATAAATATAATATCAAAAAATAATATAAAAAATTTATCAAAAATCGCTATTTTAAAATATTGTTATAACTTGCAAACTACATAAAATTTTGGAATGGGAATTGGACATAAACATGCATCCGAATAAGTATAATAACAGTCACGAATAAAGTCGACTTTGTCCTAATACCACTTAGGTCGTATTTTCTTGTGACGATAGACATTATATACCGCCTTTTATATCTCTGAGACTAATCGCCTGCTCTTTTTCCTGAGAGGCCGAAACTTAAAAATTCCGATTTATATGGGTTTCCTAATTGAAGGCTTAAATTCGCATTTCCCTAGCTCAAAGAAATACTTCTGTCACGTCCAATCCCTCACAAAGCAAAAATAAAACATTATCTTCGAATATTATTATTATATAAGGTACTAAATATAAAAATTATAATAGAAAGAATTCCATTATTTTTCCGATAGATGGCTTTGGTAATCTGTATCTCACATTGTTTAGGTGCGATCGAGTTACGCTATAAGGCGTTAGAAAGATAACATTTCGTTCTCAAAAAATTACTCAGATCATTTTATGACTGCTTGGCTCAGCGCTGAGTGAGCGCACGGCAAAGCGTACACTTGAAAGAGAAAATACGACATATCTTCCAGCTTTTCAACATTAAAGATGAAAACGTAAGCCAGGTGGATGAAAATATGAAGTGTTTGTGGTCCTGATACAGTAACAGGCAATCACACCCATTTCAGTAATTTTGATGTCAAAGATACGCCTCGTTCCAGAAGGTCAATTGACGAAACTGTCGATAAAATAATATGCAAAATTATGCATTTATTTTTACTACATTTGGTTGTTTTAAAACTGTCGGTCTGGCAAGGCGGTCAGCTGTTAAATACCGGTCATCTGAAGTGTTATTTATTTAGAGGAAGGTTTTCCATTTACGAGTATGGACCTTTAATAACCGAAGAACACATAAAAATAGCATAAAAATGGATAGTCCTTTATTTGAAAGCCCTGTCAATGATTTCATGTGTGAACAAGACATTGCTCAAATGGCCGCTGCGGCTTTGAAAAATGTCGCTCATGGGAGATGTCCAATTTTTGATGACTTTGACACAACAAATTTTAGGCTGAATTTAAGCGAAAGCACAGTTTATGTTAACTGTGAGGACACCGGTGATTTGGGGCTTATAAGTAAGCATAGACTTACAACTTAAGGAAACCCACAAGAAAAAACCAACTGCGGTCAAAATTTTGGCCAGTTCAAGTCAACTTTGCGTGACATAATCATCACAACCACAAATCCTTGGTGCAAAATGTCCATTGCGGCATTCATTTGCTGTATGACAAGTAGTGCCGACCTGTTGGAACCACATCTTGTTCACATCCATATCATCCAATTTTGAACAAAAGATATTGAGATGCCTTTATTGTTTCCAAGAACTGCGGACAAAATTATGCTCCCACAGACCGCTTCATTCCTATATAATGTGTTTTTAATATGTTCTGGTACTCCCGATGTACCTACAACGATTCATTGTGGGTTTGTTGGTCTCGTAGCTGTTTCTCTGAAAATCACGAGGGAGAATGATAAGGAGTCACAATTGACCAATTTTGTTGCCGGTATCGATTGGCATCGATACATTTACTGCAAGTATCAAACAGAAAGAGAAGAAAATTACCATTTTTCCCCATAACATGATTTTCATTAAAATTCGAAATTTTCTTTAGATTCATGTGTGGTGTCGCAAAACTCCCAGGACAAAGCTGGAATAAATGATATACATGTTTAACTAGTATTGGAAGTTGCTCGGAATGCTGAAAGCGCTTAGGGCATCTTTTTATATATAGGGTTATCCATTTTTCGGTTTCAAAAGTAAGGTTAAATAAAGCACACATAAAGCTATGATTTCGACGAAACTTTTATTTCATTATAATGCTTGGACCCTGCTATTATGTACGAAATACAATGTCATTTAAATGGCCGCCTCTGGGCTGGTTCCAGCATTTTGGCGTAGTTTTCGAAAAAAAAAATACAGCCTCCAGACCATAATGCGCACCAAACCTTTACTTTTTCCGGATGCAATCAATGGCTTTTCCATAAACACTTTTGGATTCTCCGACCCCCTTATGCGACAAATGGCAATTGATGGTTGACATATCCACCGAGTGAGAAATGAGCTTCATCGTTGAAGAAATCTTTGTTCAGCTGAAAGCCCACGTTTGAATCACCACTTTTGTAGTAAATTTTAACTATTTTTACCCGTTCTTCGGTAGTTAAACGATCCATATCCATAAATGACAAACATTTCATTACATAATTAACGGTTCAGATGACAGGTATTTAACAGCTGACAGCCTTGCCAGTCCGATCACTAAATGGATAACCCTAATCCCAATCAAAAAAGTGAAAGATTGCTGTGCATAAAAATTGGAACTTTATGCTGCTCATAAAACAGCATAATCATACACTATTGCACCGCCGCCCCCGATGATTATAGATAGACCTGGAACTCTGTTAGAACACTTTCAAAAGCATTCGGTGACAGCTAAAAGAAACAACAACAAACCAGAACCCTCCCGTACGCGATAAACGCCAAACAAATTGCAAACAATAAACAGTTTCATAAGTCAATTCAATGTTTTGATTAGCACCAAATGCAGTTATGAACTTGAACTAAACAACCCCCCTTCTTTCACTTTACATGTTCGTTTGTGGATCCACAAACCTATAACGCCAACAGTTAAAATTGTCTCTCACATGAGATTTCAAATGCAATAATCCACTCTTCGTCCCAGTAGCGGAATTGTCAAGGTCTTCCGCATCGAAGGCCTACTGCAACGTTTAATATCGTATTTTTTTCAAACTGCTCGCTTCGCTTAATACATAAATATATTAAAAACGACTATTTCATCCCTGCTACATACAGGAAATATGCCCAAAGACTTTCAAAGGAAGGCAGCATAGAATGAGTATCGTCATCCATTATTATTCCCTTTTTGAAAAGCTTTTTATATCTCAGTTTTGTACTGTAGAACGCTCGATTTTTCTTCTAATTTACATTTCATTCTATATACAAATTTATTATGAATATTTTGGTTTCGATCGTGTAATGTTTTCTGAAAAATGTTTAATGAATTGTTGGTTTTTAAAATGCAAAGTGCATAGAAATTTTTATTCTGATGTTTGAAAATATTCCGAAAAGCAATATAATATATATAATATTATATGAAATCCAGAGGTATTTTGAAAATAGATTATGCTACATTATCTTCACATGAAGGCTGCGTATTCTACATGCAGGTCGAAAAGGATTAACATGGATAAAAACTGTCGAAACTGACTTAAAATGGAGACCTAATACGAAAATGTACCAAATTGGCACCAGATGTAATTGTTGAAACACAGGCAAATAATCACCTTCCGAAATTACCTTCAAAGCGACCTGCGAATCACAATAAATCTCTTTAATCGACTCAAAATAGTATCCCTGAAGCTTTAGGAAATGACCAGAAATCCCACAGCGTTATTCGTGATGGTTGGTTGGTCAGTCGCATTTTTGTCTAAAAACTCGAGAAACTCGTGTCAAAGGACGCGTTATGACGGTGCATAAACTAAGCGTCGACTTCGTATAACCAATAGGACCAATACCACGATAATCGATAGTAATTCGATGTGCAATGATCTGACAACCCGAAATCATCTTTTCACAGATTTTATCGCGACGATCTTTTGAAAAAATGTAGTGTTTTTAGTACCAAGTACCGAGAAAATAGGGTCCGCTGATCCATTGAAAGGCCAACATTAACAGTAAGATCCATTATTCTCAACCGAAGACTTCTGAGCACCACATCTCGGATATTTTGAACGTATTTCTATCGCTAAAGGTTGATGGTCATCTGGGGCGCTATTTGTCTCCAATGCATTTTCGGTTTTCTTTGAGCTGTTTATGCCACTTTTGAATATTTCTCTCCAACAAAGTCTATTCATCGAAGGATTTCTGCAACATGTATTCTGCAATGTATTCGTAGCAGAAATTCCATTTTATAAACAAAATTTTATGCAATTTTTAGCGCAACAAATCACCGAAATAACGTTTCGCATCGTATAAAACTAAGTTTAGCACAAGTTATAATGACATTTATGATATAAAATTTGATACACATGTCCGTCTCAGTGCTACCAAAAACATTTGGCTTGCTACTCGTGGCCAATAAAAAGGAGTAGCTGGCCTCATCTTTAGGAGTTAAAAGCCTCATCTTAGGAGTTATTGTTAAAAATAATTCAAGAAATGCAAATTTACTTAATAAGACCAAAGGAAAAAGACTCCAGATTACATATATAGTTAACCAAAGCTTTGACAGAGTAACAATCTCGATCAAAGCAGAATGTAATACAATATATTTGTCGACAGATACAAATATCACATATATATATGTCCATAGGAAACTGGAGACTACCAAGGGCCAAGATTTGAAAGATATATATGTAATTTATGGTCTTTTTTTATGGATGGGTATTAAATTCATTTTGTCATTTTGTTTGCAACAAACATTCAGGTGAAACCCTTTATAATAAATATATGGCCGCCTTAGAAATCAATGTCAAACTAAGCACTTCCGTCCGTCTACATGTCTGTTGAAAGCACATTAGACGTCGCATCACTTGATATAGGACATAGAAGGCTAAAATTACCAATTACTATATCAGGCATTCATAGTGAAGTTAAGTTCGAGTTTGAACAAAATCGGCCTAATGGGAATATTATGTGATTTCTTCATTAATAACGAGGCATTTAATATATGTCGCAAAGGGTCATCTCAGCTTATAAAATATTTAGCGAACCGCCCTAAGTTTGACCATGGTTAGTATATAAATACGACTTTTGGTTGATAAAAAGAAGGCAAAATAAATAAATTATGTATGAGAAGATGGAGGTTTGAACCGCCCACTTGTCTGACGATGTGCCGTTACCTGTCTCAATTGAGATAAGTTTGCATAACATGTAAAACCTTATTCATACAAGCTGTTAATTCGTTTGCCTTTTTCCGTCTGGAACTCAGATTCCAATTCACTATCGGCGATTTGGAGGGAGCTTAGGCTCAATTGAGGGAGTTGAAAACCAGGAGATCCGAGTTCCTATTCGTACTCTGTATTTCATCACTGACTTACGGAAACGGTATACTTTTTGAAAAAAAGAAGTTAGGGATTTGAGAATTACATTATTTATTCGAAAGCTGAGGACGGCTTGCGACATGGTTTTGGTGGTTGTTGAACGGCAAAGAGACCCGTCCTCTTGCCGACCACAACCGCGAAACCTCCGTGCACCGCTGGGGTGCCACCTATACATCACAAATAGTAGTTTTTTTCAATATCATGTTTGGACAGGTGGGCTTTTACGTCATCTAACAATAGCATTCAATTCATATAACAATTCAATTCAATTTAAGTTAACAGTAGTTATTCAAATAATTCATTTTAATTCATTTTTAAACCAATTCATTAATTAAATCAGAGAAAATTATACTAAACACAAGCGTTAAATCGAACATCTTTCAAAATATACTTTTTGGTAATTTTTTTTTTATTTTATTGTAATTTATTGATTAATTAATATAAATACAGCCGCAAGACTTGAAAAGACCGGGTAAATTCGATACATTATATCCCGAAAATAGTCGATTTTACCACATTCACTTTCAGATAATCACATCCACTTATCAGATAAGTGGATGTGATAAAATCGCCTACTTTCCACATATAATATTTTGAATTTACCCGGTTTTTTTAAGTATTAATTAATCAATATGGGTATATCTTTCACGACAAAATAGATGCATGATGATGCGTATATAAGTTTCGGTTCGGCCTAATTTACGGCGCCTCTCTACTTGCTAACGTCAGTTTTTCAACTTATTGCCTAGAGAATTTTATTATTGTTTGAACACATAGAGCATTTTCCGAGGGCACGTCTTCCAAGATTTGGCATTTAACTTTCCTTTTTCCTTTTTTTCAAGCCTGCCGATTTTTGCTTCAGATTAGAATTTATTTAAATTATCAAAACTTGGTATCCTTTCGGAATTTTAGTTGTGGTTGAAAGAGGAACTGAAATGCTTTGAGACCGGATGCCATTTCTAACCAGTCTTAAAGATCTCATCGTTTTTAGATGTTGCCATGGTCAGAGGTCAGAGGACAGCATGTGAGGGTACTAACCGATAGGTTGAAATTTTAAATTCCAAAATTATCGCAATAAATTTCTGAATTGGACACAATACGTATAGCTAAATTTAAGCAATGTTATTTTGTGAATTAAACACTTAGTCAAAACATTCCTGTAGAGACCTGATATAATCCTACTACAGTAGAACTCCAATTATCCGAACTCCGATCAACCGAATCGCTGATTATCCGAATCGTTTTTGTCTTTCGTTTCGCGAAGCTACGACGATACGCGCGTGGATGATGAGTTCATTACATTCATGAGATTCATTACATTATTTTATTTTTATATATTCTTTTTATGTACTTTTACTTCTTTTTACTTTACTAATGCATACAATGCCAAAAATAAAAAATCCAATTATCCGAATTTTTGATTATCCGAATGTGGTCCGGTCCCAATTGATTCGGATAATTGGAGTTCTACTGTATATGCAACGAGATGCTAATGACATCCTGGAAACGAAAACAGGCCTGACAGACTAGCCTTGCACTTCATGAACTCCGCTACTGGTATCAACACCACCCACTGTGTTCTGCGTAATTCAACAAAGAGCACTTAGAATTGTTGTCGCTAAAAAGGTAAATGTTTTAAAAGAGTGAGAATAAGAGAGGTAGAGAGCGCATACAGAAGCTGTAGTTCACAGTTTTCTTGTCGCCCCAACTGTGACGGTGGCGGTGACGATCATGATGATGAAGATAATGATAATGACGTTATCGTATTTGTATGTTGCATCCGATTTGAGCGTTGTGGTGGTGAATTATCTATTAATGTCATATCTCACTACAAAGCAACGATCGCATTCGTGCCTTTCTTCAACATCTGAATGGGTTTACTACTATCGAAATGTTTGTCTCATCTCTATGAGAGTACTTAGCCGGTATAATAGACGCCGATTACGGCGTTAAAAGCATTTTCATGGCAATTTATATACTAAGGCTACAGGAAACAGTATAAAACACCATGCCATTATAACGGAAATGTAAAGTTTCATTGACATATATTATAGGATTTGAATATAAATTATGGTTTAATCTATTTTCATTCTCAGACCTAACTTTACTAAAAGCTTTGTGTGTGGCAACATTTGAATTAGTTTAAGATTGGATTAAGATTTGAATACTTATTGTAAATTTCAAAAGAAAGATTCAATAAAGAAAATGAATGGAAAAAAAGAAAGAAAAAAATTTGAATGATTCAGAGCAATGCGGTGAGATATATGAATCTAAGACTATGTGAGTTCAATTGTATTATATGGAGCCCATAAGCAGCTTGATTTTTCGGTCGATTTTTCTCCAAATTTTGGAAAACAGTATTAAGTACTTCAAGGAGTATTAGATAGAAATCCATTATTTTTGAAGGTAACTCATTTTCGTCTCTTATAGAACCCAAATGGTTCCAAAAGGTGTTTTGGGTAAAGTTTAGCTGCTAGGCAATTGAAACAGTTGGGCTTGACGATTTCAATGTTATCGATATTTTCGCAAATTAGGCTTCCACAGCGCGGTGCATCTTTGGCATCAAAATTACTGGAATTGAACTGAACTGAACTGAAAATTGCGCTCGATTAGTTGTGACACTGTCAGGACCATAAACGCTATTCACATTTTCCGATGCCTGGATTGCGTTTTCGGCTTTATCGAAGAAAAATTGTAAAACTATGACTTATTTTCTATTTGCTGATGTACATCCTTGACGCGCGTTCAAACAATACTGAGCGAAGTAATCGAGAAAACTGTCTGAATAATTTTTTGAGAGCAAAATCTTACCTTTCCAACTAATCAAAAATCTAATCTTATCTTTTGAACAATACTGAGAAAAGCATTCACAAAAGTATCTGAATAGTTACCTGAGTACGAAAACTTATATTGTTAATGCCATCTAGCGTAAGGTTCGGCTTATGGTTACAGATTACTAAATATATCTATTGGAAAAAGAATGGAGTTCTTTTTACTACACGTTATATATTAAATAAAATGTGTTTAAACCTTCTGTAAAAAAATTTTCCTGACCCTCTAAAAGTCCCGAAAAGAACGAAAAACAAAAAAATTATATTTTAGACTTCATACAAAAACATGCAAATAGTTTTACTTCGTCTGATAAAAACTGAGGATTTATATTCGTTTGTCCTAAAAAAGTATTGTGTTTGAGTGTTTGAAATCTTTGGGAGAATACGAAGCGCATAAACTCTTTTTCCAATTGTTACACAATGTTTAAATGCATTAAATTTCAATGTTTAAAGTCAATGTAAAACGACAAAAACCTTTGCGAATTCTGCGAATAATATGCTCTTGTCGTGATTTATTGAAATTATGACTTGTTTTTTTTTTTAGAACAAATATGTATTTTTGTCTTAACACGTATATTTTTATTAGGAATAGGTGAAACAACAAATTTTTTATATTCTATTTTTAACCAGGTGTCGGTGATGTCACTTTTAAAATATTGTACATTGACAAGAGAGCGTGGGCGTGAGGCAAAACTTTCCACTACATTTCGACTGCTTACGAATGTACTGTGTCACTCAAACGTACGTGTTTATGATAAAGTTGATTCACCATAAGCCTTCTTTCTGTAACATTTTGTACTGAAAATTTCACGTTCAATATAAAATTTAAGACAAATTCTTTGTTTGGATATTTTTTCCATTATAAAAATCGCAAAACAGATTTGGGACTGTAAACTAAATTATTATCAGATCGCGCTCAAAATCCGCATTAGTACATAGCGCAGCGTGCTTTTTAAATGATTAATTCCCTTTTTTTTATTTTCTTTTTTATTAACAAGACGTTCATTTCATGTGTTTTATTCCCAAAGAGTATAAGTTATCGTTCTTGTTTCCTCAATATTACTTAACGAAATGTTAAATGCATAATCAGCTGATCAAAACAACATTTATCAAGGCAACGTGTCGGCGACTATCCGTTTTCCGTTTACCCACCGACTCCGAAATCTGCTGCAATGCATGTGGCTATGGTTAGATAAACATACAGATGCTATCCATATGTCACCAAATGATTCTCCCACTCTCGGCAACTAAATTCACCAAAAATTCAAAACACAAGAAAAAGGGGCGAGCACAAGCAAGCAGCCAAGCGGAGGAAGATCACGCGAATGATAAAGAAAAAGAAATTGTTTTTAAATTACACCGAACGTTTTGTGTCCCACAGATGGTCGATCGCTCGATCATTCGTATGTTGACGACGACTGAACATACGCTCAGTTTGATGCGGCCGCACGGCGTTTATAAACACAACATCATTAAGACGCGTGAACGCGAAATGAACGTAAATAAACACACACTCGCGAAAACGCGGAAAGATCGCAATTCTTGCTGTCAATAATCAACACGGCCGGAATGATTATTTAACCTCAATTAGTGGCCGTTGAGGAGCGGTTAATGTTTCGCTTAAGTGATCGATGGTGACAAATTATAAATAAATCTTGCAGAGTGTGAAGAAAAAGAAGGGAAAAATTTCTGTTCAAAATTGTGAATAAATAAAATATGAAAATACGAAAAATATAAATCAGATAATGTGAAAAAAATAAAATAAAAAAAAACATGCCGTTTAAGAAAATTAATTACAGCTACGGTATAATAATAAAATATTTTGTTTACAAAATGATAATAAAAAAGTGTTAAATGGTTTAAGCAACTTCAATTTTAAATTAAAATTAAACTCTATTAAAAATAGAAAAAATACATAACATTTAAAAAATGTTAAAAGGTAAAAAAGTTTAAAAATAACTGCAAATGCTCGCAAAGGTTTAATTTCTTAAAGAAAATTTAAAAAAAAATGCCATAATATGAAAATTAAATTCTTGTTTTGTTAAATTAAGAGAAAATTTGTTGTATGAAGTCATTTGTTTATAATTAAAACAATTTAAGAATTATATATTATTTCTTTCCCTGCGTTGCGCCATTAATTTATTTTATTTTGAAAATTAAGCGACAACAAATCTCTTACGTTTGTGTTTGAGTATGAGAGAGTGAGAAGCGGCCACTCTCTTTTCTAATTAATTGCAAACAACAGCAGCAGCAACGACAACAGCAATACCATAATTTTATTCTACGGGCTTTGAAATACAATTGAAATCGCCAGCGATTGGGGAGTATCCACATTTTTTTTTTTTATTATAGATTATAGAAAAAAGACATAAAATCGAAGAGTATTTGCTGGCGAAGTCCACGAAGGTTTTACGTGAGTCTAGCCGTGAAGGCCTGTGCAACACACTGGGCATATTACAATGCGATTGCCAACGCCCCCCTGGGATAGCTAAGTAAACTTAGACTATCTAGGAAAAGGGGCTGACAATCTGGGTACTACCGCATATTGTCAACCCTTTCTTCGCAGCCAGGAGATACCAAATTCATTATGCTAGTATGGAACATAATCCCCATTGGCGGAGGGTCTGTAGCACCCGGTTGCAATGCAATTCCACATTCGAATATTTGCTGGTGAAGTAAGAAATGCTGCAATGACGAAATAAAAGTCGAACAGCAGTGCTAAGATCCAATTTTCAGACTAAAACAAGACCTGGATTGAACGGCCAATGTTATGACTACTTCCTCAGTCGTTTTCTAATACTATCAAACCTGATCGAAAATTAAGTATAACTAGAATTTTACAAATTTTAAAATTTAGTATGACTAGAATTTAAAAAACTGTGTTTTTTTTGCAAATGGCCCACGCATCTCTTGGGCCTATGACGGTCCACAACGGCAACAAAAGTAATAAATGTCGTATTACTATCTCCAGTAGTTTATGAGATATCTGAGTATTGAGTGGATCACATTACTTTCTTTTTTTGCAATCATAACTTAAGGTAACATAGGATGATTTCGTAATTGCTCTTAAAATTTCATGCCAATCGGCCCATTCCTTTGGCCACTACAGTATTTCTTTTTAAAGAGGTGTGTCGCCGCCCAATTATGTGTTAGGACATATTTTTTACCCAGTAACGTATGTAGCAAAATCTTATATATAAGCCTCTAATAGTTTATGACCATTCAAAACGTTTAGTAACAGGTGGTAACATGTCTTCTTTCCCAATCATAACCTAATTTATTGTATGCAAATTCTGTGAATGACAGAGACACACTATTGTGACATATTTTTCCTTATTGTTACAAAAACTTTTGGGAAAACAAGTGACGACATACAATTCTGAATTGACCGTCTAATGATGACATGTCCTCGAAACGTTAAGGGTCTATAATTTCACAAAACAATTGAGAAGTCTTGCCCATCGGTACGAAAATGTTCTCAACGAAGAGCACAAGTTAAATATATGTAACTTAGTGAATAGTTGCTAATAGAAAAACGATCTTGAACCGGATGAAGAACCAAAATCATATTAAACTAAAGATCGACAATAAATTCTCGAAACTCGAAACTCTTTGAAGAGCGCTGGGCGTCTTAAACCATCATCAAGGTTTCATACAATTTCAGCCGTCTTGTACTGTCGAAGGCAGCTTTATCGTCGACGAATCTGTTTTTCTTGGGTATTTTTCAGGATTTGGCATGGCCATTTAAAGATTTACCACTTCCAACCACTCTCTCTCACAAAACACTATACAAAAACTTATAAGTGATGGGTACAAGTTTAGTACCGTCATATTCTTTGCTCGCATTTGGAACGTTTCTTTTTGAGTCCAGGGCATAATACAATTATTTTCTTACCGAAGGACATGTATTCTCTGAATCTAATCGTATGTGAACCTGATACATGCTCGTTGTTAAGTTCCATTGCCAATGGTTTTAAATAACTTTGTCAGCAGGCTATCACCATGTGAACCTTCGTTATTCTTTTATGCTATTCGAGCCCCGTTTTGGCTGGACAATCCATACGGTGATCGTTAATTGAAGATCGTTAATTAAAGTGATTTTTTCAGATGCGTTGCTAAAACTATCAACTCGTAAAATAGTTCTTTTTATTTGTGTGGCAAGAAAATGATTCCCTTCCCTTTCCCTAACGTACCTTACGAGAAATCTTCTTTGCAATGTTAATATCTTCAATTATGTTCAACAGCTAATGTACGATTTGTACGCCGACAGTGGCAGCTGTGACGTTTATATTTGTTTCTGTGGTTTCGCCACTCTTTTTGTTGCTGCTGTTTTCTCATTCCTCCTCGAAATGGGATAGAAAACAAATGAAGGTACAAATAAAGAAAAATGAAACGTTAATACCGATTGTAATAAAAGCTCACAAATACCTACGTCGACACCAACAGCGGCACCGAGAACAATAACAACAATATCTTAGCAACAAATAATGCGGAATATAAAATGACTTTGGGTCTTTTGTTTTATATTATTTACATTTATCTGGTGTTCATTGCACAAAATCAGATAAAAACGATATACTTATGTACCACCCTCCTTCCCTCTGTGTGTGTAAAGCCAGTCAACCGACCGTAAGATGAGATAAACTGAAAAGTTTCATGTTCAAAAATAATAATTGAAATTCCATTCAAGATAAAAGAGTTAAGCCAACATTATCTTAAATGTGGTAAAGAAATATGTCGCTATGAGAAATACATTTTAGGCAAAAGAGTGTTTTTGTTTTTCAGGAATACAGATGTAGTCCACAAATACTATTGCTTGCGGAATAGGAGTTCCCAAGTTTGCGAAGGCATCAAAAAGCAAAATCTGCTACGAGGGCTTAGGTAGGGAAGCATCGCGCTTGTATGGGGTTATCCATTTAGATGTTTTAAAACCGCTGATCTGGCAAGGCGGTCAGCTGTTAAATACTTGTCATCTGAAGTTTTATTTATTTAGTGAAAGATTTGCTATTTACAAATATGGATCGTTTAACAACCAAAGAACGCATAAAAATAGCTAAAACTTACTACAAAACTGGTGAGGGCTTTTAATCCGACAAAAACAAACTTTTCTTCAGTGATTAAGCTCCAATGTAAGCATTCAGTCAATCAACTGCTTTCCCAAACAAGCAAATTTGTTGCTTATAAACAACACTAAATTGGTTGTTTACATTATGAGCGCTTGTTTACAGTATCGCTACTTTTGTGAACACAGCTTATATTAAGACATTTCTACATACATATATACGAGGTGTGATCAAAAAATAACCGTTATTTTCAGTTTTGTTTTTTCAAAAAGTATTTATTTATTCATCAATAACTATCTTGTTCCCTTCAAAGTAATCCCCCTCAGATATAATACACTTGTGCCAGCGTTTCTTCCAATCCCCGAAACATTTCTGAAACGCGCTTTTTGGCATCGCCAACAGCTCCTGTTTCGATTTTTCTTTTATCTCCTCAATCGTAGCAAAACGCTTTCCTTTCATCGGTGTCTTCAGTTTTGAGAAGAGGAAAAAGGCAGCGGGGACCAAGTCCGGTGAATACGGTGGTTGAGGCATAATTGTGGTTTTGTTTTTGGCCAAAAACCCACGCACAAGCATCGATGTGTGAGCTGGTGCGTTATCATGGTGCAAAATCCATGATTGGTTTTTCCACAATTCTGTGCGTTTCTGACGAATTGCTT
This sequence comes from Philornis downsi, assembly GCA_019455685.1. Lineage (NCBI taxonomy): Eukaryota > Metazoa > Arthropoda > Insecta > Diptera > Muscidae > Philornis > Philornis downsi. The sequence goes on along the minus strand of JAHXMU010000359.1, from coordinate 904,394 downwards.
TGCGCAAACGGCGCATAACTTCAAGGTAGTATTCCTTATTGACTGTAGGACCTTGTGACAACAATTCATGAAGCACCACGCAATCGAAGAAAACAGTGAGCAAAACCTTCACATTTGACCGAACTTGACGTGCTTTTTCCAGTCTTGGCTCTTCTGGACGCTTCCATTGGGATGATTGGGCTTTGGTTTCAATGTCATAGTCATACACCCATGATTCGTCACCAGTCCATCTTTTTGAGGAAATCTGGATCGTCGTTGACGACGTTCAACAGCTCCTGAGCGATGTCCATGCGACGTTGTTTTTGCTCAAAATTTAGCAATTTTGGAACAATCTTCGCTGCCGCACGTTTCGTGCCTAAAACAACCGTAAATATTGCTTGGCATGAGCCGAACGATATGCCAACATCATCAGCAACCTCTCTAATAGTGATTCGACGGGTATCCAAAATCATTTTTTTCACTGTTTCAATGTTTTCATTGGTTGTTGACGTGCTTGGATGACCAGGACGAGCACCGTCATTGATATCTTTTCGGCCTTCCTTAAACCGGTTATACCACAATTGAACTTGTGTTCTGCTCATAGTAGACTCGCCAAACGCCACAGTCAACATTTCAAACTTCTTTGCACATTTAATTTCATTTTTTACACAAAACTTAATACAGTTTTTTTGATCTGTTGCTTCGAATAGCAAAAAATCGCACACCAAACACGACTAACCTTTTTATCTGTCAAAAACAAACTGACAATCCAAAATGGTTGATATTGTCAACATTTATAACACACATGTATACCAACATAGCAGAAAAAAAATGCGAAAATCGAACATATGTACATAATTCACCAAATTTGAAAAAACCCGTTTTTTTACCACACCTCGTACGTACTTTTGTCTGGCGGAAATCAAGTACATCATCCAGCTGAATGGCAACAAGCACCAAAAGTGGGTAAAATCCATTCAGTGGCAAGATTATTAGCCATAGACAATTAAGCCCTTCTCTGGAACTGGTCCAGTAGGAACAGCGTTAATGTGAATTTAACTTTCACTTCATTTTCTCTGAAAAGACGAATGAATCGTTGAATTATGTATGAGAAAGAGAAGTCTACGACACTTCCAATTATACGGGCGGGCGCTCGTACATCTTCGGTATGTCGTCCAGCCTTAGAACAGCAGGAGACATAAGTGGATGCCATCTATTCAATGGCTAACATTTTCACCATAAAAGGACCCAGCACTATCTCGAATTGCGAGGTTTTTAGGTCAATTACCATTTATTCCTTAAGTGAAAGCGATATATGATGGTAGTTGGTGGGAATTGGAAAAGGTCATCCCAGAGGCCAAAGTACATTTATTCCAAAGTAATGTTTAAATGTCTTACAACACATTTCTGAAGCAAACATAAGAAGCAATTTTCCAGGCAAATGTCAACATTTTATGATGTAAATAATTCGTTACGACCAAATTGTTAACGACGACCTTACCATTTTGTAATTGTGATCATCAATAGGAAACTAATAATAACAAATACAATTACATTTTATAAGGTAATATTTGTGACCCAATTTTTGTCATTATTTTGTTAAATTTTATCCGATATACTAGAGATCATTTCCCACAATTTTATCGCAGTCAGATGAGCGGTATGGTAGTCTACTTTGGCATTTGTATTACTTATAAGTATATATATGTATATAAATTTGTAAAAGATTGATAGCATGTGATGGGGTAAATTCCAATGTCTAGAATACTGACCCACTAGATAACCCTTTGATCATTCACCTAATTATGTTCTTATATTGGACCATCGCCTGATCTCTCGCGAGCGTTGCATAAACATTTTCAGATTTTGGGAACAACAGAAAACACAATTGGCAATAATCGTAATTAGCGGCGTAAATAGTGTTGTAGTGTTGTTTTGGATATGTCGTTTAAAGGCTTCATATAGGAAAATGCAATTGTTTCTTAGCATCTCTGAATGTGAGAGCTCTCTCTTGGAACATTCATGCGATGCAGGAAATTTGTTTTTAATCATATGTTATCACAAAATTAGTTGCGGATCGAAAGTAATATTGATTAGTTTTGCAACACTATGGAGCACAAAATATCTATTATTCATTCAAATTTATTCCACTACCTTCAAAAAAAGGCTCCTTTCGGGACAATCCACTTACACCAATTAATAATTGAATCATCAAAATATATGCCAAGTGCGAGAGAGGCTTCAGTTTTCGCCGTGAATTCTCTAAGCTTAACCTTCTGGCAAAAATTCCGAGCGCATAGCACTGCGATAATAAAAGATAACTTACAAAACTACCTTGACTTTTGATTGGCTTTAAGGCGGTTTTATTAGTTTCGGCTTAGTTGAAGAGGTTGTTCCATGATTTTTGGCCAAAAAGTCGTCCACAATAATAAGCTTATAAGATGCTGCACTATTCGTGATGCATATTCTTTCTGCAAATTTGGTTTTTTTTTCGACGTACTTGTTCTCCCAAACGCTGCATAATGTCCAAACAATATTCTTAATTTACAGCTTGACCTTCTGGTAAAAATTGCGGGTGCATAACACTGCGATAGAAAAAGAGAGCTTACAAAACTACCATGACTTTTGAGTGGCTTTAAGGCGGTTTTTTGGTTTCGACTGGTTGAAAGACGTCATTCCGCATTCAAAATTCGTTTATAATGCGTTTTATGAATATGGGTTAGGAATTGACTTGTTCTGGTGTATATTCAACGGCATTTAAGCGATTGAGTTTGGAAGAAAATTCAATTTTTTCGAAACTAGCCGGGCGGGCATGCACTTTATATACAAACGATGGTACGAATTTCTTCATGAGACCCAGAAATTTCATTGGCTATGTCTCTTAAACTTAAATGACGAGTTTGAATCATTAATTCCTTCACTTTATCCATGTATCCAAGTCTTCCGTAACATTTTCAGCTATTCGGCACACAAAATTTTATTTGCAATATACGAAAATAAAAATTTTAGATAATTTTTTGTCACATATTTTTAGCCATCGCCAAACTCAGTAGAGATGTAGTGACAAAATCGAGCACTATAAACGAAGTAAATGACAGATCGCCCCCAAACTCTGCGTCAGTATAGAAGACAGTCGTGCCAACAGCGACCAAGAAAAATTAGGCAATTCCTTTAAACGGGACTGGTGCCATCTTTAATAAAAGCCATATGTTGCTCGCATATGCAGATGACATAGACATTATAGGCAGAAAATTGCGAGATGTTACTGCAGCCTTCTCAAGTATCGAGAAGGAAGCAGCGAAAATGGGTCTGGTGTTAAACGAGGACAAAACAAAGTTATTAGTTTCAACAAACAAAGAGTCAATTCGTTTGAGACGCTGTGTGAGCGTTGACAACTATAACTTTGAAGTGGTGGAAGAATTCATTATCTCGGTTCCGCTGTAAACAAAACGAATGATGTCAGCATGAAGATAAAGAGGAGAGTATTCCTTGCTAACAGATGCTACTATGGGCTAAGCAAGCGATTCAATGATAAAACCCTCTCTCGACAAACAAAAATCTGACTGTATCAGATGTTGGTTCTACCCGTCTTGCTATATGGCGCAGAATCCTGGGTTATGACGCAAGCGGAAGAATCAGTACTGGCAGTTTTCGAGAGGAAAATACTCCGGAAAATATATGGACCCATCATCGTTAACGGAGATCATTGGCGGCGCATGATCAACGCGCTGTATGAGCTATATATGCCGACATCGACGTGGTTAAACGCATTAATATACAGCGACTGAGTTGGCTGGGTCATGTTGTGCGGATGGACTCAAATGCTCCGGCGCGGAAAGTTTTCGACAACGAACTCGATGGACGGCGCAGAAGATGGCGACCAAAACTCCGTTGGGAAAACCAAGCTTTTGAAGTACTATCGAAGCTTTGTGTGACGAATTAGAGGAGAAGCGCAGAAGATCGAAGCGCTTGGAATTATTTTCTACGGGCGGCGTATAATAGATAAGACTGTCTATTGAAGTCGCCACTTAAGAAGAAAAAGAATCCTTTTAAACGAGAATTAATTATTTATAAATCAATTTCCGGTACTTTTTTTGACAGAATGTACAAATAAAATATTTCATATCCTGAATCAGATTCGAAATTGTATCTAATCGCGCTTCGGGAGTAAGAAAGAAAAACTGTTTCTAAGTTAATTTCGTCGTAAAAATCAAAAAAAAAAGCAATTAATAAGATTTTTACCCGGTTGTCGGAATCAAAATAAAAATTGTGTATAATTTTGATTTGTACGCCAGAAAATAAAATAATTCAAAAATATGAAATGTTAAGATGAAATGAAATGTTCAGATTTAATTTCGTTTCGGTGACGAACCATGAAATCTACATTTCTTGAAGAAATCATTTGTTCATAGGGAATACCGAGAGTGCAGTACAAAAAGGAATTCAGAGAATGAGTGCATTTTCTGCAATTCGCATTAAAAATTATAGCATATTTGTAAGTTTTCCAATTCCACTTCTTTTTAAAACTTTTTTAATGGGTTTTCTGGTGCTATTTTTAATATTAAAAAAGTACTGGAGCCAAGCTCATGCAATGAAATATTGGAATGGGTTAGATAATATTCATTTGTTTGAGTGAGACATTTTCCTGCAAAGTTCATTATATTTTAAATGTAAATTAAATAAAAAAAATAATCTTATTAAAAAGATATGTGTCAAATATTTTTAAGAAAAAATGCATCATGCAATATTCAATGGAATGTGAATAGACAAGAATTATCTGTCCGTGTTAATGTGAAATAACTCACATTCTAAATTTAGCTGATTAGTAATGCGCAGAGGAAGTTCACAATCCACCATTAACATTAATGTAATATTTTAGACAAAGACATCAAATACAGAATGGCCTATGATATAAACACATTACCCAATGCTATACAATCCATTTGTCTTGTCAAATCCACCACTGCAACGATTTCCATATTCTCTCACTTCCAAGAAGAAAAAACCCTCTACAAAATTTCTTTCATCACAGCTTAAGTACAAACTTTGCCCTCTTAAGTTATTAAAATGTTGACGTTAATTTCAACCATATCGAACAATTTAAATTAATTTGTTCCTCCTGTCATTTGTTCGAAATTTACGGCAGATTCATTTAAAGACACTTTGAGATGCCGTCGCTATACCGGTATCAACAACGCCACCACCAGGCTCTACAGTCCGTCTGCCTGTCCGTCCAGTCGGCCGTCTGTCTACTTAGCCATGACATTTAAATTTAAAAGTTCACTCTTTTCTCGTTTTTCTTGTGTTTGAAAATGTATTTTTAAATGAATTTCTTGGCTTCTTGAGCTACCACCACCCCATTGCTTATTATTACCGCCCCAATGAGGCTGTGTTGGGAAGGAAAGGAGGAGGAGAGCAGGAGGAGAAGGAGGAGGTGTTAGGGCAATGCGTTGAGTGATATTATATCTGTCTTTTTATAGCTTATTTTAGGTCTCCTTTGCTTTGATTTTGTTTTTTTTTTTTAATTTTTGTGGTGTTCTTTGTCTCGCGACATCTGCATGGTGGCGTTATGGCTGTCATGTAAGTCCACACTAATGGACTTTGGTTGTTTGTCTTTCAAAGCTCTTCAAATTTGAATCAATAAACAGATCCATGATTGCCAATAAACAAATAATGTGTATGATTCTCTTGGTCGAATGTAATTGAATTGATTTGTTTACAATTAAGTCGAAAACAAGAACAAGAAGAATTCGCAAATTGTCCACTGCAATTGTGAGAATTTTAAATTATAGCGCATAATGTGAGCATCAAGTAGTGGGCGCGGTTAAAAGTGGCGATGTCTCCCGTAGCAAAACGTAAGGAATCGTTCTAGCATGTCTTCAGCGGCCAAAACGCAATTAAGGTTTTAAAGAAACAACTACCTTTTCAAACTTAAAAAAAAAAGATTTTTAGTCAACATTTCCTTCACTTTATTGATGTTAACTTAAGTTGAAAACGTTGATGGCCGACCTTTCACCATATCTTGATTGCTTTAGAATGCGCTGTACCATTCATATGAACATGATTTTGAAAAAGTCGATTCACCTTAACATTTCTGTAACATTTGCATCAATTTGAAACACGATATTCCATTTACAATACAACATTTCAGGAAAATTCTTTATTCGATATTTTTATCCATTGCAAAAACACGCACAAAAGCACACCAGATGAACTAACAATATGGAGTACTATAAACAATCTAAAAGACAGATCGCAATCACACTCCCAGACAGTACAGAGGACAGTTGTGGTGTGGACAGCTTGGTGACAAAAAGAATTTTGACAGAATGTATTTTTGCGTCATATGATATTCGATCAAAGCACTTGCCTGCATGTTTAATAGCTTTTATACCAAATTATATGAAGTGATTTTGTAGAACTTCGACAATACTATGATTCTTCGCTCACTCTCACATTTCAATGGAACTTTAGCGGTCTCATTTTCCGAGTTTTCATATAATTTTATAAACAAATTTGTTGAAATTTTAAGAAACTTCGATCTTTTGCTGGTGACAAAATATGGATTTCAATGGACTCATGAAATGAAATGCTTCCAAATGCAAAATGTCAAGTTAAGTTCTAAGCGACAGTTCATTAAGATATTTTGTTGGCTTATGCGAAGGCGGTCTTAAAACTAGCCAACCTGACGTACTTATATACATAAGGTCAAAATAATAAGTACACCCTAAAGTTTTTTTTAAAAGGCTCGTAGACGAAAATTTATTTAAACTAAAAGAAAAACGAATACTAATATTTTTTGTTATAACATTAGAAATGAAATAAATACTAAAACAATAACAAAAAACAAAAATAAAAGTCAGTATTTTTCAAAAAGTAAGAAATTAATCAAAAAACATTGAACAAAATAATAAGTACATTTAGTTAAAATAAGCAAAAAAGTAAAAAAAATCTAGTTTTTTTTTGCTAAATTGGCTGAGTTTAGTTAAAAGTCGGTATATCCACCTTTATTTTCAGTTATTTCTTTGACTCTTGTTGGCATGCTGGCAATAAGCTTCCTGCAGGTTTCTACTGGTATTTCATACCAAGTTTTTTAAACAAAAATGCATAACTAATCCTTATTTTTAAGAACCTCTTTTTCAATTCTTTGTTTCAACTCTCTCAAAAGATTTCCGATTGGATTCAAGTCCGGAGATTCACTTGGCCAGTCAAGAAGGGCAATATTATTATCTTGGAACCAATCCTTTACCAACTTCGGATCGTTATCCTGCTGGAATGTCCATCTAAGAGGCATACCTTCCACAGCATAATTCAACATCGTATTTCCCAAGACATCTTTGTAGTGGAATCTGGTCATAGTGCCGGTAATTCGATGTATCGGACCGACACCATACCACGAGGAACAACCCCAGACCATAATATGGCTGCCACCGTGCTTGACCGTCTTCTTTGTAAAGCGAACATGGAATTCCTTACCCTCAGGGCATACAACATGCCGGGCACGGTTGTTTCCAAATACATTAATTTTTGTTTCATCGTTCCACAAAATGTTTCGCCATTTTTTTTTTTTCAAAGTATCCTCCGGACCAATTTTAATGACTTTATGCAAACGCATTTAAATTCTTTTGTCTAAGCAAAGGAACTCTTCTGGCTATCCGTCCTGGTAAATGTGCTTCTTGTAGTTTACGACGAATCCTTCGAGATGAAATTATATTTCCAGTCTCTGCTGAAATTGCTCTTGAAGACACAAACGGGCCCTTCTTCGAAGTGTTACAATATCTGTTGTTTTTGAAGTTTTTTTTTGGATCTTCCGCGAGTTTCGACGGGCTTTTTAGGCTCTAAAGTATTTTGTAAAAAAAAATAGCGACCGATTCATAGTTTCTGCTATAGAACGAAGACTTTGGCTATTTTCTCTTAGTCTTAAAACAATTTTTCTCTCCTCCGAAGAACAACGACTTTTTCGACCCATGTCTGATTTTTTTACTATATATTTTGTTATGAATAAAGATAAATAGCAGTAAAATAACTGGACTTTGCAAAAAGACTACAGCAGACTGCAAAAATTTTAAAGAATTGAGCAATGTATTTATTATTTTGTCCAAGTACTGAAATCACGCCTGAATAAAACTAACTCACAATGAAAACAAAGGAGAAGCCCCAGTTTTTTTTACTTTTAAGGCCATCACCATATAAAAATTATTTAATTAAAAATGAATTGCCATGTTGACTTTCCGCTAAAGTAACTAAAATTAAACATAAAGCAAAATCCAGCAGGTGTACTTATTTTTTCGACCATATGTGTATATGGTGCTAGTAGTTGGGAAAACATATTTTGTTAGAAAGTGACCACCTTATAAAACATTTGTTTTAAGTTTCAAGCCGCCACGTTGTTCAGGATTTTATATATGCGCCACCAAAAGCAAACAGTCGCAGTGTATTTGTAAACGTGGAAAAAACTAGCCACCGTTGTGTAATTCAATCCATATGACTCTGGGCGAATCTGCTCCTTCATTTATGACTGTTAAATTTTGGGTAGCAGAGTTTAAACGAGGTCGTACGAGCTGCCTAGACGACCACCTTAGTGGTGTCCACGCCAGACACGGCTATTGGACGATCATCGGCTGAAGATGCCTGAGCTAGCTGAAATGATAGGCATTTCAAAAAGGCCTATACATCGTATATTGACTGAAGAGTTGAAGATAAGAAATCTATGGGCAAGATGGGTGCCGCGCTTGCTTTCAGTAGAGGAAAACCAGTGTTGTAAAGGTGTTTCAGTAAAGTGTTTGGCGCCGAACAGCATAACAGCGACGAATTTTTCGTTTGATTCATAACCAAAGATGAGACATGGGTCCACAACTTCACACCTAAGACAATGGAACAGTCAAAACAGTGGACTGGATTGGGACAATCGTGTCCAAAAAAGGCCAAGACAGTTCCATCTGCATGGGATTATTTGTACTGATTATCTTTAGAAAGGGAAAACCATCAATGAAGAATATTACGCTAGTGTATTGCAGCGTTTAGGTAATGAAATAATGGAAAGAAAGCGGCATTTGGCGAAGAATAAAGTTTTGTTTCATCAAGACAACGCTCCGGTTCAAACATCCACAATTGCAATGACCATAATTAATGCAATGACCATAATTTAGTTCCCTCGAACTATTTTTTAATTTTCACATTTGAAAAAAAAAAAAAATGGCTCGATGGTAAAAGATTTGCCAACAATGAAGAGGTGGGTGGAGTCTGCGGTTAGTGGCTATTTTAAAGAGTTCGACAGTTCTTACTATAAACAGGGTGTAGAAGATTTTGAATATCGCTGGGCAAAAATGTATCGAGCTAAAAGAAGATTACGTTGAAAAATAAAGAACATTTTTAACAAATTTATTGTGTCTTTGGTTAGTTTTGAAAAATTGCACGTACTGGTTTCCCTTGCTCACACTTCGTTGGGAATTTAGCGGACTAAATATATTGTTTACATATTGAGAAATTTCTACTTTTCATAAAAAAAACTACGTCACTCTTAATTCTCTTCATCATTTCATTAAGGTTTTGAGTTGGCTTGAAACGTCCCACGTATAAAAAATTCTATATAATACTTGTTTGTTATATTATTATTAGATTTTTTGGCATATTGTAGAAATATATCATGTTAAATATATCATTAAAGTTATTGCAATGAAGTTAACATCTATAAAGTGAAGGAAATGGTGATAGAAAATCGTCACCAGATATGGACTTTGAATTTTCTGTGTCTCATGAATCAATTCATATCATTTTACATAATTGTTTATGTACGGAATGCTTTGTTGTTCGACAAGTTCTGAAAGATCTGAATTTTTTTCAAAAACTCAGTAGCATAAATATCGCCAAAGACATACTACATCATCCCCTGTTCATAAAATACATTAGAACTAGTGATAAGACATGTAAACTAGTGAACAAGCTTGAGAATGACGCTTTCCAACTGAACTGAAACAGAAAAATCACGTCAAAGTCGATCAAAAGTCGAGGTAATGTTGACTATTTTTTTATTATCGCACTGTTGCGCACTCGGAATTCTTGCCAGAATGTCAGACGATAAGTAATTAATATTATTCGAATGCTATATGAAGTTTGAGAGAACAAATTCATCGAAAAAGGACGGATTTGCGAAAAAAAACTCGTGGATTATATTATTGCCATAATTGTATTATTTGGCAGGGGTGATATTTTGAAGGCGATGCAATAAATTTGAATAAATAATACATATTTTGTGTTTCCGCTAGAGTATAAAACGTAAATTTAGTTCTTACCAAGAAAGAAACTTGAGGATTATAGTGAACTCTGAACACTACTTTTGACCCAGCTTTCATACCTCATGAAATTAGCAAATCTATTTATAAGGATAAAAACTTATACTTTATGAAATATACGTTAATCCAATCTCAATATTGAAATTTCGCTACTGCAATAATGGGATGGTTGCGTTTACTAAGATTTGCTTTTATCGAGGTCCTGTTGCTCTACTGTGTTTATAACCCTGTTGTGTTTCTATTATCCATACCCTGACAAATAAAGCACACCGCTCAAAGAGGGTAACAACAGTATAAAACCGCAAAGTAAATACTGAAACGAAATCAAACTCATTCAGTGTCTTTTTACTTTGTGATGCCATTAAATATCCTAGAAAATAGACGGCTATCAAACAACAGCGAAGAAACAACAACAGTTCATTAGCAGCGAACTCTCAGCACCCCGAAAGAGGTTGAAGGAGGTGGCTAAGCCGCAACCACCAGCATCCTTTAAGAGATTAAGGATTTTCGCGGAGAGAAATCTGCCACTAATTAGCGTCATTTGATGACTGCTTGGATGAAGTTGATGATGAAGATGATGATGATGATGATGACGATGTTGGTCGTAAATCGGTTTACAATCATTAGAGAAAAGTAAATTTCAAACTGTCAAAAGAAATCGCAATTAAGTTGTTTGAAATCAGGTCATATTATCGTGGGCGAAATTACAGAATTTTCTTTCCTAAGAAGTGTAATTTAGAAATGAAAATGAAAAGACAGAGATTTCCAATTGGCACGAGATGGCGTTGTTGGTTTTCTTATACTATTTATATCGCAATACATAATTTGTTAAGTGCTCTAGTTGGCGAATGACGTAAATTGCTTTAAATTTTAAAAATATTTTTAAAATAATCTAATATGAAAATAATATATTTGCACCTGCATGTGATGGTTGGCTGGCTCTATTTGCCAAAATTAAAATCTATGTGAATGAAGAAAAGAAAAAGTGAACGACAACATTTATATTTAGAAATAAAACGTAACATATTTATAACGCATTTCAACAGTTTTCATGCAAACAAAAGATATACTCAGAAATTTATATAGAAAATCGTGTTGCCATAACGTCTAAAAACGAGAATTTTATGTGAAAAACGCAACAGAAATCGTTTAACGAAAAAATTCGAAAAATTCAGCAAAGAAAATCGCAGAAAAACTCATGCAGTGGGAGAAGATGCACTGTTGGTATAATAATGAATTTTGGAAAGAATACTTGGGAGTGAGAAATAAGAAATTTGTACAACTGATGGATTGTATTGATTTATAGATTGATTTTTAACCGTACTTTTTTTAAAAATCGAACAAAACACTCATATTTGGATTATAATATTAACATTTTTTATTGTAATCGATAAACTTTTCTCTGCCATTTAATTTTTAAAAATAATTTCATGTAAATGTTGTCTGCGGCTCCGTCTCAAAATGTCCATTCGGAAGGTCCAATTGTTCGTCACTTTTTCCAACATTTCGGCCCGTATTCCCCGTTTTATGTTATCCTGTAAGGCTTCAGTAGTGTTCACATAGAATAACGACTTGACATAACCCCACAAGAAATAATCAAGAGGCGTTAAATCGAAAGATCTTGGGGGCCAACTAACAGGACCAAATCGAGAGATAAGCTGCTCACCAAATTCATCCATCAACATATCCATTGTTTCGGGAGCAGTGTGGCATGTTGCACCATCCTGATGAAATCACATGTCAACCAAGTTCAACTCAGCCAATTGCCGAGAACGGCGACGAATTGACATTTCACGATCGTCATTAACACTGGTCGCTACGGCTGCAATATATTTTTCGGTACGCGCTCTATGCATGTGAGTCGATTGTTTTATGTCCAACAAAGTAAATTTGGTGCGAAATTTAGAGATAACAACACGAATTCTTGATTCACAGGTCGATTATGGCGACCATAGAATCGTATCAAACGATGCAAATTTGTCACAGAGCACGAATTTTGATAACCAATGTCAGCGATTCGCAATCGTTACTCGTTTGTTAGTCTTTCCATGATGAAATGGCAGAGTATACTGCACACTTTTCACTTTGAAAGATGGCATTTGGACGCCCTTAGCAACCAGTGTTGCCAATCTGAATAACTTTAATCTTGAAAAATCACCCTATAGTTCCAATGGTATCTTAACATGGTTTTGTCAGGAGATCTGAAGGCCTTGCAACCGCTTTAGATATTAATGAATTGATTTTGAATGTCATGAAAACTTAAAATCTACAACCTGCTTATAAACATGAGCTCTCACATGGATCTAAACATAGTCTAGTCAAAGTGTCCTGAATACCTTTCATCTGCAGGTGCTACTAAATTCACTATATATCAAACTAAAACATAAAAATATTTTCGTTTCGAAAATGTTTCCTGATCGATTAGCCTAATACGTATACACCTTTCTATACATTATTACCAATAATTTATTTATTTTCCCTTCGGGATTTTTCCTTTCTTTTTCAATACTAATCTATTTGATCATTTTCATTGCATATCACCTGTGTCCCATCTAAACACAATAAAATCTATGACATATTCAATTTAATTTATCACACTTAACAACAAACAAGTGGGCAGCAAATGGGCCAATAAATCTCACGTTATCGAATTAGTTATAAAAACATTACAAGGTTTTCACAGCACTCAAAAAGAAGGCAAGAAAACACTAAATGTGTTTATTTGTTCAGAGCGAGTGACGTATGAGTGTTATTAATAGATTTCGTCTTGAGGTGGCACACGAAGCGTATACGTATTTTTTTATTTCCACATGACGCATGAGTTATAAATTATTATAAATTACATTTTGATTACAAAAAGATTAAAGCTGACATTAAATGTCAAAAAGCTAACTCAATTTATGGAATTAATTATGTAATTTTATCACGGATATAAATAAATGTATGTACGAGTATATGTTTTCAGTTGACAAAACGTATTTGAAATTTCGACTTACCAAATCCAAAGTTTTTAAAGTCGTCCATTGCTATTGAGAAAATATCACAAGCTGAAAATAGATAGAACCGTGAAAATGTGTAATTGTTTAATATGGAAGTGGAAATAACTTTTTTTTTATAAATATGCGATGGGCAACTGCTATATTATGAGCCGCCACAGTGGATTACATGATATGATATCTATAATATTTCGTTTATAAAATATTAATCACTTTTGAATTCCTTTAAAATTGATAGTGCTATATGTGAAGGAAGTACCCCTGCCTACTGTTTTCAATTTCGTTTTTGTTTTTGTGCCTTCAGCAGCGCCACGTAAAATGTCATTAAAATTCGATGCATTCAAGTATTCTTATTTGCTGACGTCATTAAAGATATGCTATTGATATGAATTTATCAGAATTTTATAAAAGAGAATTACTCTTTGTGATTCCGTATTTCCCTAGAATTAAAGCTTTTTGTTGTAAGAAATAATTAATTGAATTTTAACAAATTCCACAGAATTTTGTTGACATTTGTTTTCTAAAGACTTTTATTTTCGAAGGTTAATAATTTATAAAGGGTGTCCCAACAATAACGCACGATATAAATTTCTACTTTACGATATAATAAAGTTTTACGATTTTTTTTTTTAATGTCTGTGTTTTATTTAAAATTTAAATCCTGCGTTCTTGTTGGGACACCCTTAATAAATATATTTCGAAGAACTCTCTCAGTCTTATAGCTGGAAGAGATCCTAAAGAATTCAGAGAGAAATTTATTATCGAATAGGGATGATATCTTTCTAATCTGGACTCTCTGACTTTAATAAATTTCGTAATAAACAGAAACGGATCTCTTGAAAAAATTGTTACTGTGTTATGAGGGGATGCTACAAAGGAAACAAGAAAAATTTACCGATATGGAAAGATCGAGAGAGTATAAATATAGAACATCATAGAGATCACAGAGAAGCCCTAAAGTTGAAACAAAAGGTAAACAGTAAAACATACGGCAAGGTGCTTTCTGAACGGTCAGTAAAGAAAAACTTGTCAGGGATATGTAGAGTATATTGGAAATTTTAATTGGATTTTACCAATATGAGCTGATAAATCAACCTGCTACATCGGCAAATCCTTAAGAAGATTCAAGAAATATGGTTGAAATACAGTTGAACTTCTTTAACTGGAATCACCATTATCCTAAAGTGAAATCCGACTTATGGAGAATTCGAGGATATTTCGAGTTATGGAATTGCATACATATACTGTACATTTGTTAATTTTTAGTCTTAAGAAAACACACGCCCTGCATTAAAATTCAATCAGTTTTATTTTAGACATACATACATACACAGATATATTTATTTAAAATATGTTGTTATTTTTTGCTGAATGGGTTCTTTTTTGTCGTGAGTATGTAGTAACTCTATTTTATTTAGCGCTTTATAGTGCTCATCGTTTGTATTTTCATTTGTTTGTAAATACAAGTATAAATTGTTTAAGGAATCCTCCACAGTTTTTCTGGATGGTTTTCTAATAACTTCTTCCACTGAACCCTCCTCATCACTATCTGATAAGCTTTCAGTATGAGTTATTAAATAGTTAATATAGTTAAATAGTTAACTTGATATAACAACATCATCATCAACTTCAATGTAATCGAGTGCCATTGGAAGTTATATGATTCAAACTTAGTCAGGCTTCATAGTTCGCTTCCACAAAGTTGAGATCTTCATTAGGATTGCTTAAGAACATTAAAGGTATGTCATCCTCTTCGAGAAAAATTCGACATACAGAAGTTTGTGCCATCATTTTTATTTAAGTTATGGAGAAATTCAAGTTATGGAAGTTCGAGTTATGGAAGCAAAACTAAAGGGAATTCACCACATAAGCGCTCTTGACACTAGATTTGCTTCGACTTAAAGAAGATTTTAACTTATAGAAGTTCGAGTTATAGAAGTTCAACTGTATATCATTTTACTAAACAAATTTCCTTACATCTCATGAATGACACACAGAAGAGCTTCTCACATTCAGTGAGCTTACACGCATTCTGTTTTTAAGCCCACTCAACGGGACCTACAGTTTAACGACGATTCCGAAAGTCACAGTTTGAGAAGCATTTGCTAGGCTTGCCAATTACTCGACCACTCGAAGTGTTCGTCAGACACATTGAGGTGGCCGCCGCTCAAATAATGATAGGCAACTATATGCGGGATTGAACCCGGGATTATGCGAAAATTACTTAAAGTTTGGCTAAGTTTGATGTCTTTGCGAAGGTGGTATATCTTTGCATTACACTGGCTAACACAAAGTTTCGGTGAGATACTATACGGAGCCTTTTTATCCCGAACGAGAGCTTGCACAGCGATATTATCAACATGCCTGTGTAAATAATAACGCGAAAAACGGCAGCACACGATATTATAAGCCATTTATTAAAATAAATCCCAGCCGTTTTTCTGAAAAATTGGTCAATTTTGGTGAAAAATGGTACAATATAACAGGTTATCCATTTAGTGGTTTCAAAACCATTGGTCTGGTAATGTTTTTAGCTGTTGAATATCATAATCCGAAGTATTATTTGTTTAGTTAAAAGTTTGCCTTTACGAATAAGGATCGTTTAACGAGCGAAGAAAGCATAAAAATAATTAAAACTTAGTACAAAAGTGGTGGTTCAAACATGGGCACTATTCGTGCATTACGGGGTAATTATGGTGGTCGTAATCGATCTATTGTGTAAGGAATTGGCAAGATTTTAGAGAAATTTGAAGAGACTGGAAGCGTTACAGATGTGGTCAATCCTGCGCATCATCGCAATGTACGAACTGTTGAAAATATCGCTTCTGTTAATGAAGGTGTGGCGGTAAATCCAAATTTGTCGATTCCACGGCGTATTTTGCATCTGAATTTGCACCTTCATCCATATAAAGTCCAACTTCCGCAATAATTAAAGCCGGTTGATTATTCACAATGCCGTAGACATGATGATTAAGTGCTACAGCAACAGGCTTTCGAAGCCGGTTTTTTGAACAAAATTTTCTTCAGCGATGAAGCTCATTTCTCACTCGGTGGTTACATCAATAAGCAAAATTGTTGTATATGGGGCTCGAAGAACCCAGAAGTGATTGTGGGAAAGCCATTGCATCCGGAAAGAGTGGCCGTTTGGTGCGCATTATGGTCTAGAGGTGTCATTGGGCCGTATTTTTTCGAAATTGACGATGGAGGGACCATTATCGTCAATTCAGAGCGCTGTGGCCACATGATAACCGACTTTTTTTGGTCTGCAATTGAAGATTATAAATTAAACGATATCTGGTTTCAACAAGACGGTGTCACGAGTCGCATAACACGACCAATCATGGCTTTATTCCATTAGAAGTTTCCAGAAAACATAATAAAGCGTCAATTGGCCACCAAGGTTATGCGACTAGACTTTTTTGTGGGGCTACTTTAAGGACCGTGTTTACGCGGATAGTCCCCAATCATTGGAGCATTTGAAAATCATTATTCGTCAAGTTATCGCCGAGATACCGCCCGAAATGTACGAAAAAGTGTTAGAAAACTACCTCAAAAGGATCCACTGCTGCAACCAATCCATAGACGGTCATTGAAATGACAGTATATTTCATACATAATGGCAATGTCCAAGCATTATAATGAAGTACAAGTTTCATCGAAATCATAGCTTTATGTGTGTTTGATTTATCTTTACTTTTGAAAATGGATAACCCCTGAGTTATTCGAAATATGTTTCCATCTTTCTGGCTGCAATAAAAATAGGCAGTCAATAGAAAGCTTTATCTTTTAAGGCTATCCAGCAGTCGAATCAATGTTTGGTTTCTATAAAGCACTGCTCAGACAAATCATGTACCATCGACTATTGAATACAATTCAAACTTGCCAATTGAGGATTTCTAAACATATGTTGACCGGTGCCGCAGTTTCCGTGCGAGCAATAAAAATAATATTGTCGTTTCCTTGAGTGTTCAGTCCATTTCCATCAATCATTTTCCGTAGAGATCCCAGTAATGGTTTCGTTCGATTAGAGCAACTCATAATTGATTCTACCAACTACATGACAAGAGTTTTTTGGTTTTTTTTTCATATACGAGTATATTCGGCTTGGCTGCCCATGTTGAAGCGTGGCCAGAAAGCCGCTTCTTATTTTGGGTTATCGTACTGAATACGTTTTCCTCACCATTGATTGTATGATACAAAAAAAAAAAAAAACTTTTCCTTTATGTCCGGATAGTATTGTAGCATTTCATATGTACAGCTGCAGTCAAAATAATAGTAGTGGGTATTGCGCAAATTTTAAAGAAGTAAAAATGTTTCAAAATAATTTTGTAAATTTTTAAGTTTAATTTTTTTAACATAGTTCCTTTTATAAATTCTAGGAAATAAACAAAAAAAAAAAAAAGTATTCAAGATAGTTACAAAAATATAAAAGTATTCAAATTCTTTCAAATATAGCCGGTCAAAATAATAGTAGTGATATTCATTTAATGGTTAGTACAAACTAAAATAAATAGATGCGTGGGCTAAATGTATATTACGAAGGGTAAGCATCTTAATTAGCATTTTGTGGCAAACCCTTTGTTGGCAATTACCGCCTCACAGCGTCGTGGCATAGAGTTTACTAAATATTGGCACCTTTCTGCGGGAATGGACATCCACGCATCCTTCACAACCTCCCACAATGTGCTGTTGTTTGTGGGGTTTCTTTGCGCGATCACAGCCTTTACGTCACACCACAAATTCTCAATGGGATTGAGATCTGGGGACTAGGCTGGCCATTCCAATACGCGTATATTATTTTCTGCAACTACTGTTTTGCTAGACGGCTTGTGTGGTTAGGATCATTGTCCTGCTGAAAGGTCCATATCAAAGGCATTTCATCCGCAGCATTTGGCAGCATCACTTCCTGTAATATTTTTACGTATAGATGGCGATCCATGATGTCTTTGATCCAGTATATGGGTCCAACTCCTATGTATGAAAAGCATGGCCATATCATAACACTAGATCCTCCATGTTTAACCGTTTTCAGCGTAAATTTAGGGTTATATTCTGAATTAGGAGGCCGTTTTACGTAGGCTTGTGAGCCTTTCCTGTCATTAAGAACAATTTTAGACTCGCCAGTCCACAAAATATTCCTCCATTTTTCAGGGGTCCAATTGGCACTTTTCTTGGACTTCGCGCTATCAAACTTGCATCTCTAAGACGTGTGCGGATAGTTTCCACCCTCGCTTCCACACAAAGTTTGTCTTTTATTTCCGTAGCGGCAGCTAAGGGGTTTTGTTTTGAGTACCTTACTATACGTGATACACTTTTTTTTGATAATACTGACGGCCACGTGTCTCACTCACTTTATTGCATTGCGTACCTATAATATTTTCCCTCCGAAATCAGCTTCCTTATCAGCAATCGTACAATGCACGCCACGCCCCATTTAAAAACAAATCTTAATACCTTAAGAATCAGAATTATACTTCTTCTAAAAAAATTAATTAAACTCACTAAACTAAATTAAATTTAAACTCAATATACAAAGCTTGCAAAAAAAGAATGTGTTTACTTGCAAAGTTCGTTGACTTCTGTCAGCACTACTATTATTTTGACTGCCAAAAACCTGTTCTTCTTTGAATCTAGTCATCAACAAGAACAATGGAATGCAAACATAACGCTTAGTTTTTTTTTTTTTTGGTGTTTACATTAAGAAAAAAAAAACTAGGCAAGAAATGTAAATACAGCGAGGTTACGAAACAAAACAACATTTTTATAAAGCTCCTACTATTATTTTGACTGCAACTGTATAACTTTTTATATCAATATGTCTCATCTTCTTCTGGCTTTTTCAACTTTCAAACAATGAAACATTTTCAACATGCCTGAGGAAATCATAATGTGAAAAACGGCAAATGAAAATATTCACTTGCGCATTTACCTCTGATTTCACCGGCACACAAGGCAAACCTATTATAGAGCAATTAATTTGTTTCATTTTATTCTTTTAAATAGTACAACTATTTTTAGTTTATGTGTTAGGTGGGATTTGAAAGAAATTTGCACGACAATATTAAGTAACGCATGAGTATTATTGCTAATTCTCCATTAGCCCTGACCTATATAACGTATTATATAGGGTGGCGCATAAGTAACGCTAAGTTTTGTTCAGTGAACACATTTTTTGTTTAAGTCTTTTTTCTCGCCTCTTTACAGAATTAACTAAACAATAATTGGGAAATTTATGATGGAAAGTCTCAGTACAGAATACAGAATCAAAGTTGTTCAATTTTACTTTGAAAGTCAGCATTTGATTATTCAGGTCATATCGAAATTTCCTTCCTGTTCGAAATGCTCCTAGCGCTCCAACAATTTACCGATTGGTTCAGCGTTTTGGGCAACAAAACGTCTGTGTCTGTGATCTTCCGCGTGCTGGAAGACCACGTGCAGTTCGAAATGAAGTGACCATTGCTCGAGTGTAAGCAAGTATTGAGGAAAACCCCGAAATTTCCACTAGGCGACGTTCTCAGCATTTAAAGATGTCTAGGCGGTCTTTGCAAAGAATTTTTCAAATGTGTTACATCTTTTCCCATATAAGATGCAATTAGTTCACGAGTTAAAACCAAATGATGCACAAGAACGCATTCAATATAGTCGCCGTTAACGTTACTTATGCGCCACCTTTTATATGTGTCACAATTTATTCTGTTATTGTGTGAAAAATATTAATAAATCATGACAATGGAATTTTGTAATAATAATAAAAACCGTATACATATAATAAAGTTAATAATACAACGACTCCACTGCAGGTAGATTTATAATCCCTTAATTCTTATTGCCCTAAGAAACGTAAGAGTTATATGAACTAAGCAGATTTCCCTAACATTATTTAGTATAAGCCCTTAGCTGCTATAATTTCATAATATTTTGTTTGCTATAGATAAGCGCTGCACACTTTTTCATGGGATTCCTCAAAGTGTTTTGTGCAACAAAATACGAGGTGTGATAAAAAAAATAACCGTTATTTTAAATTTTTTGAAAAAGTATTTAGTTATTCATCTATAACCATCGTGTCCCCTTCAAAGTAATCCCCCTCAGATATAATACACTTATGCCAGCGTTTCTTCCAATCCTCGAAACACTTCTGAAACGCGCTTTTTAGTATCGCCAATAGCTCCTGTTTCGATTTTTCTTTTATCTCCTCAATCGTAGCAAAACGCTTTCCTTTCATCACTGTCTTCAGTTTTGGGAAGAGGAAAAAGTCAGCGGGGCCAAGTCCGGTGAATACGGTGATTGAGGCATGATTGCGGTTTTGTTTTTGGTCAAAAACTCACGCACAAGCATCGATGTGTGAGCTGGTGCGTTATCATGGTGCAAAATCCATGATTGGGTTTCCCACAATTCTGTGCGTTTCTAACAGTTTTTTTACTTTCGCTGGCAAACGATGGCTGGCTACACGAATTATGATTTTATCAGTTTTTCATGAAATTCATTAATTTTTTTTAAAAGTTCAATTTTGAGGCTTATTTTAATCCCTCCAGACAATCAGATTTTCTTGCAGAATTCACCGCGAAAGCATCATCGATTATCGTTAAAATACGGCAAATGTCACAAAATGTTAAATATAATATTTCCCAAATTAATATAGATTTTTATATTTCCTTCTTCTTAGGTGGCGACTGGAATAGCAAACTTATCTATTATATGCCGCCCCTAGAAAATAATTCCAAGCCCTTCGATCTTCTGCGCCTCTCCTCCAATTCGTCACACCAAGTTTCGTTAATATTTGAAAAGCCTGATCCTTCCAAAGGAGTTTTGGTTGACCTTTTCCGCGCCGTCCATCGAGTTTGTTTTTGTTGAAAACTTTTCGTGCCGGTGCATTTGGGTCCATCCGCACAACATGACCCAGCCAACACAATCGCTGTATATGAATGCGTTTGACCACGTCGATGTCGGCATAAAGCTCATACAGCTCATTGCCGATGCTATGCGTTAACGATGATGGCTCCATATATTTTCCGGAGTATTTTCCTCTCGAAAACTGCCAGTACTGATTCATCCGCTTGCGTCATAATTTAGGTTTCTGTGCCATATAACAAGACAGGTAGAACCAACATCTGTTACAGTCGGATTTTTGTTTGTTGAGAGAGGGCCTCATCATTGAATCGCTTGGTTAACCCATAGTAACATCTGTTAGAAAGCAATACTCTCCTTTTTATCTCTGGCATCACTCGTTTTGCTTACAGCGGAACCGAGGTAGATGAATTCTTCCATCACTTCAAAATTATAGTTGTCAACGTTTACACAGCGCCCAAAACGAGTAGACTCTTTGTTCGTTAAAACTAATAACTTTGTCTTGTCCTCGTTTACCTCCAGACCCATTTTCATGCTTCCTTTTCGGTGGTTGAGGAGGCTGCAGTAACACCTCACAGTTTTCTGCTAATAATGTCTATGCCATCTGCATATGCGAATAACGAGATGCGAGAATTTTATTATACCCTTACAAATATTGGGCTTTAGCCATAAAAAGAAGCACAAAAATAGCTTTAAAAGTTTATTTTGTTATTCAGCGTTTTAGCTCTTATTGAAGAAACAGACTTTTGTCGTGTTTCTTCCTTTTCCAACACTGTTTATGTGTAAATTCAACTGATTGTGATAAGCAAACAAAGTAAACATGAACCGATATGCCGAATAGTAAAATACGCAATTCAAATTTGTACATGACCTACAGACAAATTTCAAACAATACGGGAATGAATTATTTACTAACTGGAATAATTGACATTTGACCTTTCGAACAGTAGACAAAAGAAAAATATATAATTCCAAATAAATTGTCTTACATTTTCCGGCAACTGGTTATAAAAAGCAAATAATAAAAGACAGCTTCATTGTTTTGATTTTCTACACACGACTTTGTAAACAATTAGGAATTATTTTTAAATAATTATATTAATAATTAAATCCAAACAATGCAATGATTGCTTACAGGAATAGATTATTACAATAAGGATAGTATTTTAATATTCAGTGGAAAACAAAACAAAAAACTGGTAAAAGGTTCAAACATTTTTGTAATTGTTTGGCTAAAAATAGCTATATGGAAGGCCACAAAGTTCAATAAAATTGACAAAGTTGTAAAGCATTTAATGAAGGTATTTTTGGTTTATGAATATATAGTTTTTGGATAAAACTTTATTAAACCTTTAATAAACCTATTTGAAATTGTTGTTTTTCTTTTTTTCCAAATTTCGATTTTCAATTTCATTTATTCATAATCGTTAAGCCCTTCGAATGCCAATAATGATGTTATGTCATTAAGTTAAAGATTCTTTCGTTTTTCTTTAAAGTTGTTTACAAGACAGAAGATGTTCAAATTAATAAACAATATTAGTTCATCCGAATGAGATCAAAATAAAAGTATAATATTATAAAATAAGTTTTGCAATCTTTTTACATTTTTTTTTTTTATTAGCAATTTTGATGGTTTTTGCCTCCAAATTATTGCAACTTTGCAGCATTACTCGTCGATTGGTGATATACACGTAGAGTTGTTTTAAGGTATTTCAAATCGCATATGAAACAACGATTAAGACAACATAAAAATTATCTACATATTGCCCAGGATTCCTGTCTTACGCCGAAACGAAATGCAGGCGGAAATTAGCGTTGGTTAATTTCCGTCTCCGATAACTGAATCAAGAATTATGATAAAGCCGAAATTAGAAACAATTTTGATGCATCCAAAAATAGAAACAATTTTGATGGTGACTCATTTTACAAAACACTTTGTACTTCTTGAATTTGAAGTATTTTAGTTATAAAAACAGACGAAATTTTTAAATACTTGCAAAAATTGTTTATAGCCTGATGTCATAAATTCAGAAAATAAATTATCAGAAGCATTTCTATCTTTCGCAATTTGGGGCCAGGTCTTTTTCTCTGCCAGGAAACGAACGAAAATTGAATGTAAATATACTTTCGTTTCAGATTCTCGTGTCAAAACATCTATTTCACTATGTGGGTTTCTAGTTTTATTTGCTGGGTAAGAAAATATTTTAAGTGAATGTTTGTTCCAAATGCTTATCAGAAACAAACTTCTAATGCAATTTTAAATAATGAATTACAATATCAAACAGAAACGAAACTGATCCTTTGCAACTGTTCACGGTTGCAATGTTATTATTCACTTTACAGATCTATTTAGGGGTTTTTGACGTCCTTTACCAATTACCAGCTGACATTTCCATTTATGTTCTAAAGCATTTAGCGCTGCCATTCATTCGGTTGCAATAACACATTTAATAGTGCTGCCAGATCATATATTTTTAAGAAAACTTCTCAAAAGGGTATGGTGAAAGTGACACATTAAGTGGTACGATAAAGAATCAAATGCATAAGAAGAATAAGTATGTAATTTCTTGCCGCAAACTTTTCCTACCAGTAAAGAAACAGTCTTAAAAAATATCACGAAAAATGTCCTCAGGTTCTGAAAAATTCGCTCAGCAAATGATCAATCGCAATTCAAAAACTTTCATCACCGAAAAGCAGTTTGAAATCGACACGTTTGACGACAAATTGCCAGATCTGTTATCAGATCGCCAACTTATGTAGAATTTTGTTAGAAAGAGAATTTTGTGAGAAGGAATTTACATAAAAACGAAGTTATCATATGAGTAATATGAGGTATTACTCTATAGACTATACTATTACTACTATTATTACTATTATACTATTACTATTATAGACTATACAAACAATATGATGTACAAACAACTCAATGAACGGATTATGCAATTTTCGGTTTCAAAAATAAAGTTAAATAAAACACGCGTAAAGCTATGATTTCAATGAAACTTTTATTTCATTATAATGCTTGGCTTGTCATTCAGATGCACAGCGTATACTTAATATTGATTATTTCAATTTAAAATATCATACGCATTCCCCCCAATAC
Source organism: Philornis downsi (assembly GCA_019455685.1). Lineage (NCBI taxonomy): Eukaryota > Metazoa > Arthropoda > Insecta > Diptera > Muscidae > Philornis > Philornis downsi. The sequence continues at coordinate 880,179 of JAHXMU010000359.1, read as the reverse complement.
TAGTTAATCTCCTAAAAACTATTTGTCATTCAGATGCACAGCGTATACTTAATATTGATTATTTCAATTTAAAATATCATACGCATTTTCCCCCCAATACTAGTTAATCTCCTAAAAACTATTTCAACTTGAACTCCAACGACACCTCAGGAATGGTGTTATAATTTTCACCTTAACATCCTTTCATATTAATGGTTTATTTTTACCTATCAAATAGGAAAATCATTAATAAAACATAATATTTTAATCCCTACTACAAGCAATTCAAATAATTTATTTTACAATAAACGTACATACAGTAATGTGAAAAATAATAAGAACACTAATATCAAACTATTACATTTGATCAGAAAATAAGTAAAAAGAGAAAGTGCTAAAAATAACTGTGCTTATTTTTAGGTAATATATTACAAAAACGAGTTCCATTATGTTTTTTAAAATTGTTGTTTTTATTTTAATTTTTTTTTTATAAATTAACTTCAAATACAAATTCACCCTTTAACAAAAAAGAAGAGATTCACAATTAATACTGTTCTACACGGTGGCGCAATAGAACGTGCATATTTAAAAAATAGATTAAAAAATAAATACAAAAGGTATGGTTAAAATAAATCTAAGGCATTGTAGAGTAATAAATGGAGTTTATTTTTTAAAAATAACATCATCTAAATGGTGACCCTCTCTACGACGGCACTCCTCTAACCGCAAACGAAAATTATTGAAAACTTTCTTCAGTAATACTGGTGTAATGGCTGCCATTTCACTACGGATATTCTCCTTGAGCTGAACGATGTTTCTTGGGTTATTACTGTAGACTTTGTGTTTGAGGTATCCCCACAAAAAAAAGTCAATAGGCGTCAAGTCTGGACTACGTGGGGGCCATGGGATAGCACCTCTTTTCGAAATCAGTTTGCCAGGGAACATTTGCTTCACCATCACCATGGAATCATTTGATGTGTGACAGGTAGCTCCATCCTGTTAGAACCAATTTTTGGAATTCACTATTCTTAAACTTTCAATTTCTAGAGCCAAAAATCCGTCCAACATCTCAACATAGCGTTCTGTATTAACCGTGACGTTTTGGCCCCGCCCATTTTCGAAGAAAAAATGACAAATTATTCCTCTGCCAGAGATTGCTGCCCATACTGTCACTTTAGGACTATGCAATGGTTTCTGGTGTTTGATTTTGGGATTTTCACTGTTCCAGTAACGACAATTTTGACGGTTTACGAACCCATTCATAAAGAAATGAGCCTCGTCAGAGAAAAGGATATTGTCAAAATTGGAAAATCGATTAAGCATTTCATTAGCAAATGCGAGCCTTGCTATGAAGTCAGACTCTTTCAATTCTTGTGTTAATTGCAGTTTATATGGATGCAGTTTAAGATCCAATGTTAAAATTCGTTGCAAACTTCGTCGCGATAATTGTAAGACGGACGATCTTTTGCGAGTAGACATTTGTGGATTTCCTCGTACTGACTCCATAACTCTCTCAACATTGTCTTCGGTCCTAGATGTTCTTGGGCGACCATTTGCTTGTGGTTTAAATGTTAAACCGGTCCCTTCAAAACGCTTTACCCATATTTTAATTAAATTAGCACTCGGAGCTTCACTAATTCGCCGTAGTCCATATTCAGCACAATATAGTCGCCTAGTAGCAATATATGAACGAGAGTTCTCGTAAAATGCGCGCACGCAAAATGCGCAACGCTTCCCGTCGAAGTGATTCATAGCGACTAAAACTTCATGAGCCCGCCAACCCAAAGATGTAGGTGCCCCCCACGTCCGTGCCTTTTCTACCCTGCAAAAAAAAAAAAAAAAAAAATGATGCAATATACACGTTCTATTGCGCAACCCTGTAATATTGTTTTCCAGTGGTTAATATTTTGTTGAGGCTCCTTTGTTTTTTAAAACTGCTAGGCATCGTCGGGGCATAGAGTCAACAAGGTTTTGACAGACTGAAATCGGTATATATTCCACGCAGCCTGAATTAATTTCCGTAGCTGATCGCAACTCGTGGGACACTTTCCTCTAATTGCAGTTTTCACTATATTCCACAAATTCTCGATCGGATTTAGATCGGAAGACTGCGCAGGCTATTCTAACACATTTATCTTGTTATTCTCAAACCACGTCTTGGTGCACTTTGCCGTATGTTTGGGGTCATTATCTTGTTGGAACACCCATCGCAGTGGCATATTTTCTTCGGCATAAGGATGCATATAATTTTGTAGAATGTCAACATAATCTGTTGCTTTCATAATGTCCTGTATGCGATACAGTGGTCCAACACCATAGTAGGAAAATGATCCCCAAACAATAATAATACCACCGCCGTACTTTAACGTCTTAAGAGTGTATTTTGGGCTGTATTCCGTATTAATTGGTCTTCTTACAGTATGAAGACCCCTATCTGTATTAAATAAATTATTTTTTGTCTCATCCGACCATAGAATATTTCTCCATTTTTTTTCTTGAGGCCAGCATGAGTGAACTTTAGCAAATTTTAGCCTTTGTTGTACGTCCTTCTTCGACAACATTGGTACTTTTCTAGCACTATGAGTTTTAAGGTTCTCTTTAATAAGTGTTTTTCGAATTGTTGATGTGTCAATTTCTATGTTTAAATCATTTTTTATCTGTTTCGATGAGATAAATGGATTCTTTTTTACACATCGAATGATTCCACATTTAATTGTAGGTGTAATTTTTGGTTTTCTAGCACGTATTTCTCTTACCGGAATCCATTTGACTGCATTTTCAACCATTGTTTTTAAAATTCCCTTGAAAATTTTCTATAAGAATTTCCATCTTTAGGCAAATTTTTAATAGTTTTTCTTAGTTCTAGGTCACAGTGCTTAGATTTTCCAATTTTCCTCTAAAAACTACAAAATTTTGCTGTTCTTAAGTTTGAATTGAGTTTAAAGTTTCACTAAAATCACTCTTCTTACCTTTTGTACACAAAAAATAACTTTTAAAAGTTTTGATATTATTTTATTTTACTTAATTGACAATCCGTCCTTATTAATCCGCATAACCAAAACTAACTGATCTTTGCTTAATAACCCATTTTTCTTTTTTTAATGTATACAAATTCTAAAAATTTTTGTAACGGAACTTGTTTCTGTAATATATTAGCTGAAAATTAATACAGCTATTTATGAGCAATTCTCTCATTTTACTTATTTTCTGATCAAATATTGTTGGGCATAAGTGTCCTTATTATTTTTCACATCACTGTATATTGTATATATAAAACATACAAATCATTTGTATCGCATTCTGTACTAAAATTAATTCTTGGCAATATGTTTAAATAAATATTTGATTATTTGTTTTTTTATGTTTGTATATTTGTATTTTAGTTTTAATTTCACTTTAAATTAAATTGAATTAAAAAATTTTTTACTTAAACTTATTACGATGGCGCTCCCAAAACCAGACGACCTAACAAAGATGACACAAAAAAGTTGGAATTTTTTTTTTTTTAGGTCGATACACTCTCTCTAGCAATATCCAACAGCTTCTGTGCCCTATTTATGGTAAGGACTGTCAAAACTCCTTAAAGTAGCCATCAACCGCAGACTCCACCTCTTCATTGATGGCAAATCTTTTACCACCACGCCCTTTTTTTCAAGTTTGGAAATAGCAAGATAGTCCGATGGAGCGTGATGAAACAATTCGAACTTTAATTCATTAATTTTGGCCATTGCAATAGTGAATGTGTGAACTGGAGCATTATCTTAATGACACAACACTTTCTTTCAAGTTCCGGCCTTTTTTTTCCATAATTTCGTCACCTAAACGCTGCAATAAATTAGCATAATATTCGTCATTGATAGTTTTTCCTTTCTGAAGATAATCCAAAAAATAATTCCATTAAATCCCAAAAAAACAGACGCCCAAACCTTGCCTGCAGATGGAACCGTCTTCGCCTTCTTTGGTCACGATTCTCCCATTCCAGTCCACAGTTTTGACTTTTTGTTTGTCTCAGGTGCGAAGTGGTGAACCCATGTCTCATCCATGGTTATAAATCGAAGCAAAAATTCGGCTTTATTGCGGTGAAACATCGCCAAACACTCTACAGAAACATCTTCACGACACTTTTGTATTGTAAGGTATATATATTGAAAGCAAGTGCGGCACCCATTTTGCACACAGCTTTTTTATCTTCAAATATTCAGACAATATACGATATATAGTACTTTTTGAAAGGCATGTAATTTCAAATAGCTCACACACCTTCAGCCGACGATCATCCAATACCATTTTATGGTGTCTGGCGTGGGCACTTCAATTGGTCGACTACTATGGCGTTGGTCTTGGCACCTTGTACGGCCTCGTTTAAACTCTGCTACCCAATATTTTACAGCCGTGAGCGAGAAAGCAGACTCCACCCCAGAGTAGAAACTAACTCGGCTTTAATATTGTTTGGATTGAGACCTTTCTTAAGCTAAGAAATAGTGCAAAAAATATTGAATCAATTTTGATCAATTTTTTCCATGTTAACAAATTCACTGAGATCGTTTACTTTTGATGGCTTAAATGAAAATACTAAACAACAAAACAAACAAACAAAACAACTTAAGATGTGTTTTATAAGTCGCCACTTTCTACCAAAATAATTGTTTTCAAAACTACTGGCACCATCTATACGTCAAATCGTCTAGTTTTGGGACCGCCCGCTTAAATGTTGTGTAAAATTTTGTACATGTATGTACTTCTAATCGTATTCAGTACAACTAACTCACCTGAGTAGCGTATAAGAAATATTAATTATTTTATTTCACCATTTTCCATTCTCATTAAATTTGTCCTTTAGAAACTGTTCGAATTGTGCACCGTCTCAGTAACGACGAAATAACCTTCATCTTAGTCTCTCTTCACATTAATGGCCTCATTTTATGTACCAAATCGAAAAAAAAACAACTTTAATCCCCACATAATCTAAAACATATAAATCATCCGTAACATCCTGTGCGCTAACAGTGATTCTTAGTAAAATGTGAAAAATCCACGTGGTTTAATTGGTTTTTAATTAACCAAAATAAGGGGATCTTTAAAAACTCGTAATGAGCAACAAGACTTAATCCTGCCACAATTTAATACATTAAATGCTAAGTATATTTTTTCTTATTTCCCTACAAAAGTGTTCTTCAGAGTTTTCAAAATATTTTACGTGCACTGTGTCTTTGTTATTTATGTGAATACTTTGAGCAGATCATATCAGTGGAATTTTCATAAATTTGAGAATAAGTTTGTTAAACTTTAAGCAAAGTTCTTTTAATTACAACATGATTTACATAGAATTTCCTCTGTGCCACCCTATTATTGCTTAATTTGTCCCTTTGAGAGACGCCGTAAAATGACTGCAGCCATTAGCGTTTTGTTTTGCTTCAAATCGCCCCACAACGAATTGGCATCATTATTGCATTTGGCAATTTTGTAAGAACTTAGTCCGGAAAGTTAGCGCACATAATTCTTTAGTTTGTTTTTCCAGTTGTTGGCTTTGCCAAAGTTGAAATATTTTTAATGGCAATAGAAATTTAACAAATTAATTAATGTTAAAGTAGTAAGTAAGGACATTCTTAAGAAGAGTTAAATTGCTCTTTGATGCACAAGAATTTTATAATTTTGTTGTAATGAAAGCATAAACATTCATAATGACTTAAATAAAATGCGTATTAAATAGGTTAAGTTGTTGTTCAAGTGTAGATGTCACGGCTCCTCCCTCCCACGATGTGCGTTGAAAAACCTGCAGCTTTTCCTGTCATTCATTTTTAAAACCACTCTAAAAGTCCTTTGACACTGATAATGACAATCGCGTGTAAGCAGAATCATATAAGGTTAATGTGTAGGAAGATTTATTTCCAGCTATACCGGAATTTTTAATTTTATCTCTTGGGGCTTTCACTGTTTACACACAGTGGATATCATTTATATGAAATAAAGCTTACCGCATATGAGAAACAAATCTACTTTTCCGAGATACTTTGTTTGAAACAGTTTCAAATAAGTTCAATCGTATACACAGGCTGGATGATAAATTTCTATTTTTTTCTCTATTTCTTTTTTATTTTTATTTTATTATTTAATATTTCTCGGTTTCTATTTTATAAAACTCAAATATCTTTTCTAAATTCATGTTCTTTCTTTATTAATTTCTTAATTCATTTTATTTCTTTCTTTTTCTTTATTATTTTATCTTTATGTTTATTTGTATAAGTTTTACACGGAATTTAAATATTACTTCCCATTTGCATTAACCTAATAAAAAAAACATAGGTGGCACTAAAATCCCGAAACCTTGGGGGTCAACGGAATGTGGAGTTTCGTGGAGTTTTATATTTTCACCGTTATTCTGCAGTAACAGAACTAACACAAGCTTATGGGAACCACTCAGTTTTGCATAGAAAAGATCTTTCAAATTCATTTAGTAACATATTGGCAGCAACATTCATCAACCACCCTGTATAATAAACGTATACATAAAACTTACAAAATTTTGATTCAACATTGCAAAGTAAATCGATTTCGTATAAAAAATTTACGAAAAATCATTTAGTGAATTGTATTATACCGCAAAAATACCTATTCAAAAAGGGGGAGAAGATTGTACAGGGTGTCCGTCGGGAAGGTATACTACTTTGTTTATTTTTTAATTTAATTTATGTTAATTTTTGATTAAATGACAGAGAATGGATCTTATATTGATAAATGTTTTATTTAATTTCAGCAATAATGTATGGAATACAATATCAAATATACGTCCGCCTCTGTTAGCCTCACAAATGCGAGCCCTTTTGGGCACATTTTTCATTACATTCTCACACATTTTACGCGGTATTTAATTAATTTCATCACGAATATTTTGTTTGCGTGGCTCAAGCGTTTCTGGTTTGTTTGCATAAACCCTGCTTTACAGATAGTCCCACAAAAAGAAATCCGGAGCAGTCAAATCAGGCGACCGTGGAGGCCAATCAACATCGCCATTTCTTGAAATAACTTGTTGTGGAAAGAGGTCTCGCAGTAATTCCAATGTAATCCTGGCTGTATGCGATGTGGCACCTTCTTGTTTATACCACATGTTAATCAAGCCCAAATCATGCAGTTGTGGCGTTAAAAAGTTCAATCATATCACGATATCGCTCCCCATTGACAGTTACCCTGACGCCATTGTTTTCAGTTTCAAAGAAATAAGATCCAATGATTCCTCCTGACCAAATTGCACGCCAGACTGTCACTTTTAATGAATGCAAAGTTGACTGGTGAATAATTTGAGGGGTTTCCATTGCCCAGAACCAGTTATTCTGTTTATTCGCATATCTATTCAAATGAAAATGTGCCTCGTCACTCATTATGATTTTTTCATGAAAATCGGGATTATCATGGGCGAGCTGTAACAACCTATTGGCATATGTACGGCGGCGGCTTCCTGTGGAAGAAGCTCTTGTGTCAACTGAATCTTAAATGGGAACAAATACAAAACCTTGTGCAAAATTGTAGCCAAAGATGTTCTTTGAAGACCAAGCTCCTGAGCACGGCATCGAATCGAGGTTGATGGATTGTTTTGAACACTTTCTTGAGCAGCAGTAATTTTTTCAGCCGATCTCGCAGACGTTGTGGTCCATGCTTGGCCCTATCATCTGCAGACCCTCTTTCTACGAAATAATTAAAAATTTCACTTAACTTTCTCATCGTCACAGTAATCGATGATTGATGTTGATAAAATGTTTTAACGATTAAAATACGTTGGTTTATCGAATAGTTTTCCATAATAAATTTGCCACGTCTCTACTTCACGACTGCCAAATATGAACTATCAAGACTAATGTTTACCAAAATGGCGGCAAAACAAAGTAGTATACCTTCCCGACGGACACTCTGTATTTTCTTTTTGTATACTTATCAAGAATATTTGTTATATTCATACAATACGTAAACTGTAGGTAAGGCGGGTGTTTCCTAGGATGCTTCGTACCTCTAAAACGCAAGCCTCTCTACCCGATACTGTGATTAAGCAGGCAAAGGATGATGCTTGCGTACAAAAACAAAGTAGTGTGGCCTTGTGCCAGGCGCCCTAGGAACAGGTGGATTATGTCTTTGGATTCACCTATAATATGACATCAAACTGATCTTGGAATTTGTTTTTCGAAAACCAAGTAAAGGGGAGAGTCATAGTCAAACAAGACACAGCCTGGCAACAGGTGCGGTTATAGAGAAGCCGTCAGGAGATATCAGAAGATTTATCTTTTCCGTTTTTAATAGTTGTACGGCCAGAAAGATCTGGTTAATAGACTATGATTGGAGCATGGCATGCTTTGCTGTGTTGATATTCCCTACTTGGACATTGAAAATCTATGCCGTAGATAATGGATTACCAGTTCCATGCGAAGTATGATAAAGCAAAACTGGAGTAGCTTGTCTGCGAAACCCAGACCAGAGGGTTCTTCTCTTCTGGTAGCACGGGTGACCATGGGCCCAAGAAACATTGTTCCTTCTTGGTCAATGGTGTTGGACCTCTTGTGGGAGCATCGTGCTGGTTGTGGTTGCCCGAACAAGTGTTGGTGAAGGAAGGCATTAGCTTAGAAAAAACTGTTTATGTCTATCCGAGGTCTTCCTAGATTACCTCAACTCCTACGCTGGAGGTAGCTCACTTCATACCATGTGACTACAGCGGTACTTTGGCCGAGAGAGGGAGCGGGGCCTGAGGAAGTTTTCCAAGGGACCTACTTCTAATCTACTAATCCTACTTGCTGTCGCAAGAAGAAAGAAAGAACATATAACCAAGAAAAAATAATAGAAAACAGCACCTGTGTGATGGCACGCCATGGGTAAGGCTATCAAAGCGACACTCATGTAAAACCTACACATTTGATTTGAATAGTATACTCGTATATATTACATTCATATAATACATTCATTAAGTTAATAGTAAGCAAAATTGTAGTGTTTCCAGGAAATTCGGTTTTTGATCACATATATGTATATGAAAATATAAACCTTTTCCATTATGAATATTTCGCATATCTGATATCTGATTTTATATCTGATATCTGATTTTAAAACTTGCAAAAATGAGTGCAAAATTTGGAGGCCGAAAGGGCAAAAGAAATATTTGTCAAATGTTTTACTAATATAGAATATGAAACGTCGGTTAGGATTTAACATAAACAACATATCCGAGAGCTACGTAAGCATTGAAGTTTATGAATTATTTCGCAACGTATGAGTATTTTTAATAGATTGTGATCTGATTACATTCAAGGGGCGTATGTGTATTTTCAATTCTAATCTGCAATATTTATTAATAATTTTGATTTTATAAGTGAACTTATTCATCGTTAAGTTAAATTTCCCATTTGGTGCAAAATTTTCCAGTAAATGTTAATAGCAAAGACAATATTTTTCAGAAAGATAAATATAATATCATTAAGGAATAAATCCAGGGAAGCTCACATTCAATGAGCTTACTAGCGTTCTACATATAGACTCACTGAACGATGAATCTCAACGTCATAGTCTGAGAAGCACTTACTAGACTTTTCGATTACTCAAATAGTTCTTGAGAAGTCATTGAGTTGACAGAAGCCTAAGCAACAATCATAGGTGACTGGATCCGTAATCACATAGTTGTGACCATTTCAATTCAATCTCTTCCAACTTAATTTTTCGATTATCGTAAACAATTTTCGTCTCTTTATTGTTTCTCGTGAAACTATCTCTCTTTAGAGAACGCTGTATTTTGCGTCATCGGCATTGATGAAAATCGTCATAGTATCGACAAGTGTAGCGGCTAAAATATCTAAACAACCATCGATACCACCGCGTTTAAAACCGGAAGTAATCGCTGAATTCATAAGTTGAATTGGCCGCTTCTGTGGAAATAATATATTAGAATATTGGGCTATTAAGTTTTGACTTTTCGTTTCGTGATATCACGTAAATCAAAGGAAATTTGGAATATTAAATATCATTTTCGAATTCCGCAACTTTAATAAATATTAAATTGAATTTTTTAACGCACCGGCAAATATGCTTTTAAGGGTCTATAAAAAGTTGAAAAAAGCATTTTTCGCAATATTAAGCGTAGGTTTGTTAAAAATGTGGCATGCTGACATAAATTTGAAAATCTTTGCAAATTCTGGAGCACAAAGCCTTTGCTTATCATACGAATAATGCCAGCAACTCTTTTATTTATTTCTCAGAATGCGGAAATACCAGTAGAAATCCTGTTTATACAATAAAAATTCTAAAGAACGCACATATATTGGATATCGTATGAGAATTCTTAATAGCTTCCTCTTTACTACACTTAATTTCAATTTTTTTCTGCACCTTAATAACTCTGAAATTATGCTCATATAAATCCAAAATGGCTCTGAATGTCAAGGTGAAAAAATTCAAGTAAGCGCGGGTAAAAGGCGAGAGTAACTATGACTCCCTTAAAAAAAAAAATACTAAAATGCCTCGTCATCCAATTAGCGACGGGCATGAAGGGATTAACGAGATTCCCACTGTCCCTACACCACAGCCAAGAGAACGGACTCGGAATAATTAGTGGGGAAAGAAGACCTTGTTGAGCTTTTTATATATGTTAACATCACCCTGGCAATGCAAACAAAATATAATGGCGTAGGATTTATAACTACTATTAGCTTGATAGGGTCTCATGAACCTAATCCACCCAACTAATTAAATATAACGAAAATAATTTAAACTGTGATACAAAGATGGATATACCATTCTGAAGTGTGTTAGAATTAAAAAAAAAAACCGTTAAGAGAATTTTTCCAAATATTACACTCTCTTTCAATCGCCGGAATTGCGACAGTTGCCGTACATCTTTTTTTTCTTTTTTTGAACTAAACGCAGTTAGAAATCAGCTTTAAAATTACAATATCATTCCCCTTCGCCTACTACATATTCGTCTACTGTCATTCGATACATTCCCACAACAGTTTAAGTTTCTTAACAGTGCCAAACTTAGCCAAAGGATTTCAATAATTCTTGACTTCCTCGTACCCAACAGAATGAAGGATGTGATCTATTGATTTCTTAAAATACACATAGCTTTTCCAGTATCGCTTAACAAGTTCATACTGCTTGGACTCTCCCCATACATTCAATTTTCTAAGCAAACCTTTTAGTTTGCTTTCAAACTTTTTCAAAAAGTCTTTAAGAGAAAATATCGAGTTATCAAACTTTAATTTCCATTATTGTAAGTACGGATGTTTATTCTACACCCATAAAACAATTTATTATTGCCATGCACAGCTATATAGAAACGCATTACAAATTTCTTTTTCTAATCACCTCTATAATCCAATTTCTAGCTGACCTGTATAAATCTTTACAAGTTCATAAAATTGGTTCGTCCAAAGCAGTGGCATGGTTTGGCAAAAAGGGTAGAGAATTCCACATCAACTACGTCAGTAAAATTGTAATGAAATGGATGGTTTTATGGACAATACCAGGAGAGAATATGCGAAGTTGTATATGTGGGAAATACAGAGTAGCGTATGGTCATTATTAATTGTACAGGGCGAATACGCAACATAAGTTATTCCTTGTTTTCATCAACAATCATACGCTATTTGTAATCAATTCTCAATCGTATCTTTTAGCAATTTTCATTAAAGATTTGATATAATTAAATTTTAAATAAAAGAAATTAGCGCACTTTTTAAAAGGCTTTTGGGCAAATATAAAATATTCTTCTCTCTCTCTCTCTCTCTCTCGCTCTCTCTTTCTCTCTCTATGGAGGTGGAAGAGATGACATGAACAGGGCATATTTTTTATAATGAGAATGAAAATGCCTACAGAAAACTAATCCGAAATCACAAAAGTGACTTTTGGTACCAAATTTGTGATTTCTTAAACTCGCAGTATTGACCCTGCCTACAATGACTTTCATCAAATGATAAGGTCACACAAACAGTATAGAAGTCTCATCAAAAATTTTAATTAAAAAAAATAATTTCTTAAGCCCAAATTTCGAACATTAATTTTTTTTTGAAAAATATCTTTCATAAAGAAAATAGCGTTACAATTTGAGAGTGCATAAATCCTAATTTTACTTTAACATTAGCAAAATTTACAGACTTTCCTTTTTTAATTAAATAATTTTATATTTATTCCTCATTAAAAATTAAATTTATTAAAATACGACTTACAATTTTGCGTTCCTATCTAATAAGCAATAAACCCATTGAAATATAATACAAATCATTACCCAAGTCTGCGACCAAAGCCAATGGTTTCTCCCTCTAATTAGCTAATGATGCATTAAACCTAAATCAACCTTAACGTAATCATCGCAACCATCATCATCATCAACATAAGCATTGTCATCATTATCATGTCATTTCCGTGACTTCCACAACGTGGTCACCTTGCCATTAACGCCACCATTCATCGTTCAATCAGCTATTAAAATGGTCATTTGCTTTAATTGCTTTGCGGCTGGCTGATGGCCTTCCAAAGTGGGAGAGCGACAGGAGTACAAAGAGAGCGATAGATAAACGCAATCAGATAAGTTTATCAACTAAACATAAAATGGACGACGGCAAAACAACCATCAAATTCAATATTGAATTTGGGGTAGCTTATGAGTTGGTGGGCTCGATGACCGCAACTTTGATGATAGATTGGGCGTTTGTTTTGTTAGGCCCGTCATTTCACGTGAGGCGGACAATCAAAATTTGTTTTAGTTGTTGTGTAAAAAACAATGTGTTGATTGTATGGCGAGTTACTTTCACTCGGAGTTGTTGTGCTAAGAAACGCGTAACTCTGAAACCGAATAAAGTAATATTATGAAATTTCCCCGGAATAATCTTAACATACTTAAGTATATGTGTGCCCAATTTAAGAAAAATCTGAACCGACATATTTTGAAAAAAAAAAAATTTTTAATAGAAATACTTCATTTTAATGTCGAAACAACAACAACAAACAACAACGAATTTTAAATTTGAAAGCACTGTATTTAGATCTTAAACAAAGCTTGAGAAGGTTGCAGCAACCAAACTTAACTCATTGTAAAAAATATAGCTTATAATTTTTATCGTAAACTGCTACAGTACACCTCATGGCCATATCCAAAAAAAAAAAGAAGAGAAAATACAAATTTTTCGGTTTTCTTTTCCAGTAAAATGCGCCTGACTGAAATTTGATTCTACAATATTTAGTAATGAAGATATTCGGATTTAGAAAAATTAGAAATTTTTTCATATTTGTTCCAAGTGAATATCTTATCAAAAAATATACTTTTTATAAATAAGAAATAAAAAAAACTAATTTTGATATCGTCAAAACAATAACAAGTTTTGAACTTTGCAGAATTTGTGCAAAAAATTTAGCAAATGCCTGGAGCTCTTAAAAATATCAATATATGAAAACATCGCTATTGATAGCACAGAATTCGTAACAGTATTTTCAGCGGTTTTTCTGATTTCCTTATTGGCATGAAAAGGGCTTTTACTCTTTAAAAAGTAAATTTAAATCGTTGCACACTGTGAACAAAGGGCTGAGTCAAAAGTTTATTATAATAGGAAAAATAAAAAATGGGAATTACTTTACGCGTACTTTAATGGTATTGAAACATATCATTTAGATTACCTCCTCGTTACCTTATTGTACATTAATTGATCTACATAGTCCTGCCATATGTTCTGTTACAAATATAAAACGCGATAAAAAAAAACCAATATTTATATTGTATTCAAAATTATTTCATTTATTAGAACTCGAAATGGCCGCCTTTTGCTTTAACACAAGCTTTCAAACGGTGTGGCCATTGGGCTATAGCCGCACGTACGATTTCCATGGAGATTGAGGACGTTGCTCTGGTTAATGCTGTTTTAAGGCTTCCCAAATTTCTGTGGGGAGTCTTGCAAGCCATATTCTCCAATTCTGACCACAAAGCATAATCCAGTGGATTGAGATCTGGACTCCCTGATGACCAATCTTCTGCTGCTATAAAGCCAGGAATATTGACTCTGAGCCACTCCTGCGTGGTTTTAGCTTTGTGCGCAGGAGCAGAGTCCTGTTGGAAGATCCATCTACGTCCATTGAAAAGGGTATTGGTCAAACCCTTCACAACACCTTCTAACACACCTTTTTGGTAAACCGTTGCACCAGTTTTTACGCCCGTTTCAAGAAATGGAGGGATGTGACACCATGGTGGGAGACCCCCCCACCAAACCATTACGGAAGAGGGATGATGGCCACGTTGAACTCTTGGAACAACTTTTTTCGCTTCCTTAGATGAAGTGGCATAAATCTTGTCATTTTGTTTGTTGAAAACTTCTTCCACGGTAAAAATTTGACATCCGTAAACAGAATGTTTTCATGGCCATTGTCCGCGTGCCACTGCAAAAGTCGCTTGCATCTTTCCAGCCTAATTTTTTTTAGCTGAGGAGTTAGAAGACGCCCCGTGGACCGACGATAGGCTTTCATATGCAGATCATCCCGAATCAGCCTAGACATGGATCTGCTTGATATATCCAATTCCTTGGACATGATTTTCTGCTTTCTAAGGGGATTTCTCCGAATTCTTTCACGCACTGCCTTTACTACCTTTACTCTTTAACGCCCCACTCCATGCTAATAGATTGCAAACTGAAACCAAACTGACTAGTATTCTTCACTAATCAGAGCACGTGTTCTGAAAAAAAGTTAACGGTTCTATTCCCGCAAGAAGTTTTGAACGATAAGCGCTGGAAATTGTGTAACAGAACATATGGCAGGACTAGGTATGCTACGCACTATGTTCCTTCAAACCGCAAATAGCTGTGTAGTAGATTTATTCTGCAGAACGATAAAAAACTGCTACTTACTTGACTTACTTACAATGATATTGCATTATACGATTTTGTATCATACATAAATTTCACACTGAAACACTTCGAGCGCCATCTCCAGTCTATTAATTGAACTATGGTAGAAACAACAGCGGCACATTTATTAATATATTGTTGCAGCGTAGTGAAGTGAATCGCATAGAAGCCAGCTGGATGCACAAATACGAATTTTAATGTCATTTAAAGATTGAAAAATATTTTGCTCAAAAAGTTACATTTAAACTGCTGGCCATCATAAAAAAGAAAAGTGTAGAAGGCTCATAAAAATAGAGCATGATAACGCTATTCTATTAATTAATTCTGGCTCATATATAAGTAACTCGTTAATATTATTGCAGCACCACCTATAGCGCATTAATTGGACTATCACACAAACCGTCATCACAAAATCCAGTCGCGTTTGATAGATCTTACTGATGGATAGATAGGTTCATAGATATAGGGAGACGATTTTGTAAATTAAAAAATTAACAAATATTTTCCGCAAAATGCCGGCTTTAGACCAGTGTGCAACAATAGATAAATGGTTGAGTAAAAGGTTTATTATTCTGCACATTAATGAAAACTAGTAATTACTTTATGAGTGCTTTAACGGTATTGTTGTTGCTGTTGTTTGGGTAATTGTAACTGTTGTCATGTATGCACTTTTTATCGCTTATCTCATGGCATTTCCAGTTTTAATGTAGAGTTCCCACTCACGCCACCACAATGTCGCCACAATCATTATGGCCTTTTTAATACTCATAAGCCCTGAGTCAGTGATTTTACTCTGCTCATGGAGCAGAGATTGTCATTAACGTAAATAAATCCAAATCAAAGTAACAAATTCCTGATCATAAAAAACAACAACAGCAAAATAATAAAAACAACAGAACAGAGAAAGAACTAGAGCATCCGCAGAAATTAATCATGATGAATATGAGAAAACGAAGCGAGTGATGATAACAAAATTTTAATGGCAAACACGAAACAAACAAAATCGTTAAACAATGTTCAAAACAACGTAATTACAAACTACAAAAATATTAACATTTTAAAATTGTTTATCAAGCGTGGAGTTAATAAACCGTAAATATATAATTTTTGGAATTCCCTGAATCGTGTCGCATCAATGTTTATTTCATATTTAACACTGGACGAGCAGAGTTGTATGCTTAAGGAATTTATCAGAATGTCGAAATCTACAATGACTGCAGACACAGAGAAAAGTGTGGCAACTACCGTGGCTACGGCTTCCGTAGTCATAACTACCACGAAGACAGTGAACACAAGAGCCACACAAACTAGCGGCAACGAAGTTTACTACAGACGGATATGGGAAGAGGAGAGCAGCTGCATTGTGAACGATAAGAGTTCATTGGAAAGTGCTAACACCATCAGCCCCACCAGTACCACTACCCCCCCATGCGCCACTACTACTACCACCATTAGTATAACTTGTTGCAGTAGTGATAGTAGCAGTAGCAGTAGCAGCAGCAGCTCCAGTGAAAGCAGTACTACCAGCAGCAACAGTCATGCAGATATAATGGCTTTGGAACGTCTACTCTTGGCCGTACAAGAGGAGACCGATGATGATAGCTTGTCGGCCTATGAAGAAGATTTTAACAGTCAACCAAAACCTCAACAGCATCGTCATCACCACCACCGTCACCACCGGCAACAACATCATCATCAAAGTCATTCTCCTGTTACTGACAACAATAATTCCACCCCAATCGATGTATATGCTGAAGCTGATAATGACGAGGAGGGTTTGTCGTCTTCCCCCTGTAAAGACTGTCAAAACATACATCAAGCGGAATCTGATAATGACACTGGACGACGTCGCTCTTCAGTTTCACCTGCCCCCTCGTATAGAACAACAAATTCGAATGATTTGCTGATGAAACGCTTTCGTTACTCATCTATCGGTATGCAACGAAAGGCAGCTTTTCGCCAGAGGAAATTAGACTCATTGGATTCCTGGCGACGTCAGCGGTAAGTTGGCTAAAGGGGAGGAGGGAAATCCTCATAGTGGTTTCGGATAATCGGACAAACTCATTTCCAGTTAAATAAAGAAATACAAAAGAAACGAATTCTTAAGGTATCTCATAGGAAGCAGGAAAGAAATCTCATATCCCATGAGTCATATTGAAATTCTTGAAAAAAGAACAAATAAAATTGAGCACTTGAAACGAGAGCCGTAGCAGAAATTCGAACACAAGTCTATTAAAAACATAAAAAAAAACACAAAAATATTGTTTTACCTGTTAATTATGGGTGGACAAATTTGAATTTCAATTTCAAAACTTCTCACCGACAACACTATTACAGTGTGGAGTAAAAGTAATTACTCTATTGGACTATTTCACTACTACAGGCTTCTTTCTTTCCGATAGACACGGATAATGAGAAATATACAGTCAGTAGTATTAAGAAAAGTGAAAGAGAAAGTTAAAAAAAAAACAGTAAGAATTGGAAGCTAACTGCTGCCCCACAATAGATATAATTGATCCGTTTTCTTGAAAAATATATGACCACATTGCTTTATGACTATATGACCAAACGACTATACGACTATAAGACTATAAGGCTGTAAGACTGTAAGACTAGAAGACTATAAGACTAAAAGATTAGAAGACTATAAGACTATAAGGCTATAAGACTATAAGACTACAAGACTATAAGACTATAAGACTATAAGACTTTAAAACTATAAAACTATAGGACTATAAGACTATAAAACTGTAAGACTGTAAGACTGTATGACTATTAGACTATAAGATTCTAAGACTATAAGACCATAGGACTATAAGACTATTAAACAATAAGACAATAAGACTATAATACTATAAGATTATGAGACTATAAGACTATAAGGCTATAAGACTATATGACTATTAGACAATAAGACTATAAAATCATAAGACTTTAAGACTGTAAGACTATAGGACTATAAGGCTATAAGACTGTTAGACAATAAGACTATACGACTATAAGACTACTCGTGTATGATTATGACTATAAGGCTATACGACTATAAGACTACGAGTATATGACTATAAGCCTACAAGACTATAAGACCATAAGACTATAAGACTATATGATTATGACTACATGACTATAAAACTATATGACTATATGAGTATATAACTGTATGACTACGACTATATGACTGTATGGACATACAGTCGATACTCCGACTATATGGTTATATGGCTATGACTATATGATTATACGATTATACGTCATATCTCCATATGATTATATGAATATGACATTTTTTTATAAACCAACAAAGATAGATAACAAAAGAACCTAACATAGCATTTTTGTTACAGAACTTCTCTGATTTTTTTACTTGCATGACAATACTTTTTCCCCCAGTTTGTCACTCCAAGATTTTATACCTATCCAATAACCAGATCATCTCAAGGGAAATCGCTGCCATTCACCAACCATTGAACACTTTTCGTGTTGGAACATTTTTCTCTCGTAAATCTCGCAGACCGCTAAACGATAGGATTCCTCCGTGATCGGATTCACACAGATACTCAAAATTACCATTCGCTGAATATGCACGATGGAATATTTTATGCAACCGTTAGAACACAAATTAATTGATAGTTATCACATAAACTTGGATCACCATCAGCATCATCCCTGATCGATTCCACACCTTCAGGGCTTTTGTATCTCCTATCCTACGTATCCGTTACCAGATTACTAATTTTAACTTTCGACGACAGGATGCCCCCACCATTGTCCACATTCCTTTCTCTATAATATTGTAAATTCTCACATTCTCTTTCACTTTACTGTCTGTCCTTCTGTTTAAAGAGTTGGTTCGCCAGTCTTTTCTTCGGTTAGCAGCGTTCCTGAAGAGAGAACGTTATGATTGGCTGGAGCATAATTTGTTTTTAACGATATGCAACATTCCTCGACAAACCCTAGTAAGGATCAGTTCACAGAATAAATGTTGACATAAATCGTTTAATATTATTTAATGTGGCCACAGCCAAGGCAGGAACTGGTGGCTTTGCCATCTTTAATGCTAATGCTAATAATATTTATCAGCTATATTGCTCTAATGCTCTAAGAGCCGCAATTATGCTTTATATGACTGTGAACCTTGTCAACAAAACCAGTATCTTCTGAATCGTATCAAATACGAGTATTAAAGAAGACAATAAAAATAAATAATATCTTCTTATAGCACTCAAAGTTTATGTTTAACGTTTAAGAATATGTATATTTCAAATGACATAAATTCCACTTTCATCTCTGCCATAAATAGACACCATTCAAATATTATCTCAAAAATAATTCAAGCAATAAACCAGATATGATCTGAATATGGATTTTGAGTGCATATGAATCGCCATCAAATAAATCTACATCTGCCATATAAATTCCGTAATTTTCATCATGTTTATCGGTTCAATGGCTGGCAATCAAACCACAGTCATAACTATCATCGACATTTACAACTCCCATAGCAGTTGTCCGTAATTCAGAGCAAAAAAAAAAAAATTGGAAAACATGAAAATCTTTACTGAAGCAACAGAATCCACTCCTTTGCACGCACTCACTCAATCAAATTTCAATAAAATGTAATATTTCATACACAGTCTATGAACGGGTGGAGTTGAAAGCGAATGGATCTGCAAATATGTGTGGCTGCCTGCACGAGCGACTGTGTGAGTGGTTCATGTAAGTGCAGTTAAGCGGATGTAATTTTTTCACAATGCTAAAATCGTTTATAAACCAGCGTTTTTTTCTGTTCCGTTTATAATCCCAGGAGAAATCGGATTTAAATATTACATACAGCCCATAAATATGAATGCAGCAACGCATTCTCATGCACGGTAGGGTGGCAATTTAATATATGGACTATTTGACGAATTTTAGATTTCCAGGCTTCTAATATTTTGTTACCCACTTAGGATCATACATTCTGCCAAAATAAAGCCGTAAAATGTTCACTAAAATACAATATATTTGTTATTCATTGAAATTTATTATTGTATCGCCTTCAAATTGAACTCTTTCCGAAATAGCGCACCAAAGCCAATGAACAATCCATTCATCAAAACATTTTTCAAACCCATTTGGCGGAAAGGATATCAGTTCTCTCCGCAAACTCTCTTCTATGTCTTCTATCGGCTGAAAACGAATGCCTCGAGATGATAATGTAAATTTTTAAAAGAGAAACAAATAAACCGGAACAATATCAGTCAAATAAAATGATTGTCCAATGATATTTGTAGAGTTTAGTGGTCAAAAATCAGTTATTATTATGGGATAGTGCGCTTTCAAACACCGCCTGTCGTTCACATTTTACATTTCTTCTATGTCTTCTATCGACTGGAAACGAATGCCTTGGAGTGATAATGTAAGTTGTTAAGAGAGAAATAAATCAATCGGAACCATATCAGGCAAATAAAATGGTTGCTCAATGATATTTACTCAGTTTAGTGGTCAGAAATCAGTTTGCAATGGCAGCCTTATGAGATATTGCGCTTTCAAACACCGCCGCCTGAAGATGACATAATATTCGTTACTTATATTGTGATCTTTTGGCATAAATTCTGAGTGCACCACGTCGCGATAATCAAAGAAAACAGTCAACATTACCTTGACTTCTGATCGATTTTTGGGTGGCTTTTCGGTTTTGGCTCAGTTGGAGTGCGCAATTTCGAAGCTTGCTGATTGATATGCATGTAAAACTCATCAACTCATATCCTATCACCAGTTCTATTGGATTTCATGAACGTGGGGGAAATAACTCGTTCTAGTTTGTCTACAGCGACCTTTACGCGATTGAGTTTTCGAACAAAATTCTAGTCTTCCGGTGAAGATAATTAAATGAAACAGTCAACATTAATTTGACTTCTGATCGATTTTTATGTGCTTTTTTTCTGCCCAGTTCTAAAACTTGTTGATTGATTTGCATTTAAAACTCGTAAACGCATATCTCATCACCACTTACAATAGCTTTTATGAATATGGGGTCGGAATATACTTTACGCGATTGAGTTTTTTCAAGAAAATTCAGGTCTTTTGCGATTGAGTTT
>JAHXMU010000359.1:809739-859252 GCA_019455685.1 Philornis downsi | reverse complement strand
GCGATTGAGTTTTTTCAAGAAAATTCAGGTCTTTTGCGATTGAGTTTTTTCAAGAAAATTCAGGTCTTTTGCGATTGAGTTTTTTCAAGAAAATTCAGGTCTTTCGGAACTAATCCAATGACCACCCGTTTCATACCCAAACAGTTGTGAAAAATAAGCTATCTCTCTTAAACTTGAATGACGATTTTCAGAGTCCATTCCATTCCTCTTTATCGATATTACCTTCAATTGAAGACGTTAATGGGCGGGCGTCCAGGCAAATATTCCACACGATATACGAGTATATAGGTATATGCCCATACGATACATACACCCATTGTTTCTGGCAAAGTCGATTCACCCTAACCGTTCTGAAATATTTTCAGCAATTAGGTATACGAAATTCCATTTGCAATACAAAATTCTAGACAAAATATTTGTTCAATATTTTTATTCATTATAAAAACATCGACAAAATCGAGCGCCGTAAGCAAACTATTCTGAAATATTTTGAGCAATCCAGCAAACGATATTCCATTCGCAATACAAAATTCTAGACAAACTATTTGTTGAATATTTTTATTCATTGTAAAAAATCGTAAATATCGACAAAATAGAGCGCCGTAACCAAACTAAATGGTAGATTGCGTTCCAACTTCGAATCAATATAGAGGACAGTTGTGACAACTAACGCATTAAAAGAGCTTTGACGATCCCTTTAAGCGGGCAGAATGTATATTCGGCAATCGTTATAAGGATCTTCATCTATTGATAACCTGAAATGTCCGAACTCTGTGCAGAACATTTTTATCTAATTTACTGATGTCCTTTGACCAACATAAGATAGACATCACCAGCATCTAGGAGATGCGCCGGACAGGACAAGGATGCACTTGATTTACAAAATATGACATCTACGACATCTGGTATTGCAGTTGCCATGGTAAAAAATGTGAATATCTGAACTTGATAATAAAAAAAACTCTTATGGAAAAAGCTACACAATCCAGAAAAAAACTATTTTTTTAAGAAAATGTATGTATTATAGTTTGAACTGAGGTGCAATAATTTTTATTGCGTTTTATATGCTGAAACCAAAAAGGGGAGATCTTTATTCATATTTAAACTCCTTGTTGGATAAAATATATATTTACCATTTACTTCGATTTATTAATTCATAGAAATCATGGAAAAGTGTAATTATCATCCAATCGACAGCATTTTTTTAAATTTTTGAGATTAGATTACTTTATACTATAATATCACTTTATATTACTATATTATTATTGTACAGAGTGGCGCAGAAATCATGCTACGATGTAATAGTAACTGTAAATGGGGAATGTTATTTAAAGATGTTGAAAAAGTTGTTTTTTACCCAGAACTGCGCCAAAGACGTATCCGTTTCAACAGCATTTGGTTCCAGCAAGATGGAGCAACTGCACACATAGCCAGACCAGCTATGGCGGTCCCAAACAAATTAACATCCAGAAAGTCCACTTTCCGCTGACCCTCAAGTCATCCGACCTGACTGCTCTAGACTTTTTTAAGTGATTATGTCAACCAACTGTGTTTATTTACATGAGTCTCGCCGAGAGGCCTTACTCATGGTGTGCCATCACACATGGGGCAGTTTTCTATAATTCTTTTCTTGGTTATAATTCTTTTCTCTTGCGGCAGCCAACGCCCCTTTGGGGCACCCAAACTAATCCTCTATCGGCCAAAGTACCTTTGCAGTCACTTGGTATGAAGTGAGCTACATCCCGGTTAGGAGTGAGGTAATCTAGGAACACCTCAATAGACATGAACAGTGTTTTCCAAACTTCTGCCTTCCTTCAGCAACGCAACCTAAAGCAACGCAAAAGCACTGAAAACACATGTTCGGGCAACCACAGCCAGCACGATGCTCCCACAAGGGGTCCAACGCCATCGACCAGGCAAGAGCAATGTTCTTTGGGCCCTGGTCACCCGTGCTACCAGAAGAGAAGAACCCTCTGGTCTGGGTTTCGCAGATAAGCTACTCCAGTTTTGCTTTATCATACCTCGCATGGAACTGGTAATCCATTAACTACGGCATAGATTTTCAATGTCCGAGGAGAGAATATCAACACAGCAAAGCATGCTATGCTCCAATCATAGTCTATTAACCAGATCTCTCTGGCCGTACAACTATTAAAAACGGAAAAGATAAATCTTCTGATATCTCCCGACGGCTTCTCTATAACCGCACCTGTTGCCAGGCTGTGTCTTGTTTAACTATGACTTGGTTTTCGAAAAACGAGTTCCAAGATCAGTTTGATGTCATATTATAGGTGGATCCCAAGACATAATCCACCTGTTCCAAGGACGCCTGGCACAAGGCCACATTACATTGTTTTTGTACGCAAGCATCATCCTTCGCCTGCTTAATTACAGGATCGGGTAGAGAGGCTTTGCGTTTTAGGGGTGAACGGTACGAAACGTCCTAGGAAACACACGTTTACCCACGGGATTATGTCAAGCAGGAAGTGTACAAAACAAAACCAAGGAATTTAACTGAATTAAAGCAGTCTATTAAAACAATAATTGAGGAGATCCCGATTTCAGCCCTTCAGGCCTCAATGAATAATTTTTTGATCAGGTGTCGCATATGTGTAAATGAGCGTGGAGGTCATTTACGGTCTATCATCTTCAAAACCAATTATATGAAATAAAATAAAATTATATTATTATATAAAATAAAAAAAAATAATTAAAAAACTTTGATTAAAAAAAAAAATTATTTGAATTCTTTATTGTACCATAATTAGTACGCCACCCTGTAGGGTAAGTTTTTAAGATTTAAGTTTTCCAGCGTGCAAACGACATTTGTCAAAGTGAAAAGTGTACAGTATACTCTGCCATTTCATCATGGAATGACGAACGATCTACCACAATGTCTAATTTTTAGTGAATGGGCCTTACAAAAGCTCAACGAAAACCCGCTATTTTATCGAAAAATTGTGTTCAGCAGTAAGGCTCATTTCTTGCTGAATGGATACGTACCCAAGCAAAACTGTAGCACCTGGAGTGATGAACAGACACATGTCATACATTAATTACCGATGCATCCCGAAAAAACGACAGTCTGGTGTGGTTTATGGGCTGGTGGCATCATCGGTCCATTTTTCTTGAAAGACGACCGTGAAGGAAAGGTTACCGTCAATCGCAAATGATATCGAGCCATGATACGCGATTTTTTTGCCCCAATCGGATGAGTTGAACTTGGTTAACATGTGGTTTCACCAGGACGGTGCAACGTGCCCACTGCTCGTGAAACAATGGATATGTTGAGGGATGAATTTGGTGATGAGTTTATCTCTCGATTTGGCCCTGTGACCGCCCAAGATCTTGTGATTTAACGCCTCTTGATTATTTCTTGTCAAGTCGTTTGTCTATGTGGACAAGCTGAACACTATTGAAGCCTTAAAGGATAACATAACACTATAACATATTCGTGGAATACAGGCCGAAATGCTCGAAAATGTGGCGAACAATTGGACATTCCGAATGGACATTTTGAGATGGAGCCGCGGACAACATTTACATGAAATTATCTTTAAAAATTAAATGGCAAAAACCAAATTATCGATTCCAATAAAAAATTTCAATATATGAAGCAAATTTGAGTGTTTTATTTGATTAAAAAAAAAAAAAACTACGATTAAAAAATCACCCTTTATTATATCATCTTAAGAAAAAAAAAATTTGAGTTTCATTATTCATTCTCATGAGCCTTTTTCTATAGTATAAGTTTTGGTTAAGATCCGAATATTATTCGAAAATTTGTGCAACAACTTTATTTTTTAAATCATAAAAGTAACAGAAATTATATCGAATATTTGCTGTTCATTAATTCAGAATATTTCTTTCATTAAATCACAACAAGCAGAGATATTTCGTTGCATAAAAAGTGCATAATTAATATACTCGTAAGCGTTCTCAACCAAAACAAGCTTATTGTATTTTAGAATAATAATCTATTATAAACGATAAATTGAAAACTTAATTCTACAGATACGATACATGAACAATTTTGAGACGTTTTTTTTGTTTTTGCATATAGCTGAGTACTGCGTTCTTTTCACGGGGAACAAATTCTACAGGACATTGTTTGCTTGAGAAAAACTTTAACGGCATTGCCAGCTTTTGATTTCCAACACCGAAATTAGAACAGCTGATCCGTTACTTCGGTTTCAGTGTTAGAAATCAACAAAAAGGATGTTGGTGTGGCCACATAATTAAATTTTCCTCATGAGAAAAATAGTACTGCCTTATGGAAAAATTTTGTTTCATATTCCAACGACCTTTTTTTATAATCACGAGGAAAAGAAAATATTAAAATTTATCATAATTTTTATTTTCACAAACTTAAATTTTACTTTGTCAAAATATCTTTAAGCTATTTTACGGTAAAATTGAATCTCGATTTTGTATTCCGTTTGCAAACCCAATCGTTCACCACAGCAAAAAATGTTTATACGGCTTTCCTTAACTAATTTAGTAATTTTTAGTAGAGAGCACAAATTGTTTTAGTCCTCCTTTTTACTGAAATAAGTTTCAATAAAATAAAATAAATAAATAAAGTACTTAGTGAAAAAAGCCAAAATATTCTAAAAAGTTTATGAAAAAGTTGGAAAAAAAATTTAAATTTAGCGGGAAAAAGAAACGTCTTGACCACAACATTAAAATTACTCTGAGATATTTTAATGTCAAATTAGGAAAGAAATATTTTGCTGGTCTAATAATAGAGAAAATCGGCTTGCTATCAACACCACCGATAGCGAAATCATACTAATTACGATCGCTATGACAGAGAACGAGTTAATAACTAAAACCAGATTTCCTTTATGAATTGTAAAAAGGAACGAAGGCAGTTGAATCGGTAATAATTACAAAGAATTTCTTTCATTTATTCATTCTTTTCACTTTCTCTAAGTAAAATCCATTAATCAATTTGTTTTCTTTCTTGCAGACGACCTGGCCAGTCCATCAGCTCCCGTCGACCTATACGTATTGTGCCCGATTGGACGGAAAACGCCATCCAGGGAGAACACTTTTGGAAGCCAACATCGGCATCGGGTGATCTGTGTTGTCTCAACGAGGAATGTATAGTAAGTATGCCAATTTTATAATATTTGTATATACTCGTATCATCAAAATTCATACAAGAAGCAAAAACATAACTGCCAATAGTACAATGGCGGGAAAATGTGTTAACCACTCTTACTTCAGGTATTACCTTTTTAAATGCCAAAAATTTCTTATACGCATTCACACAAGCAGTGCAAGAATAGTACTCTTCTATTATGCATCCCATATAAAAGTTCGAAAGTTTTAATAAAACCTCCAGTAAATTATCCTTGCTGACATTTCATCTTTTCGCATTTTGGAAACTTTGGTGTCTCTCGTTTTTAATTTTTATGCTTTTGAATAATTCATTCCATCCTTTGCATTTCTTTTTAAAGAGAATCTCATAAACGTCAAATTAAAAATTCTTGTCAAACTATTTCTGACAAGTTTGGTCATGGAGGTGAAATTTGCAGCAAAACTTTGGGATGCCACAAACCAACTAAATAGAGTTTTTACTCTACTAATTATCCTGTTAAATTCATTGACATTTATAAGGAACACATAAACATACAAGATTAATAAGGCTCCTCAATGTGTACAAGAGATACCATTACAAATTAATAATGAATGGAATGTAAAGGATAAATGAATTTTTTTCACACAGAATATAAAAAACAGGTAGGGGTTTATGTACTAAGATGTTAAAAAGGATGTGTAGTACTGTAATTGTACTGCTCGTTAATAATCTTTCTAAAGAAATAACAATAAGTTTTGAAAAATAATAATCATAGCTACCTAAAACATGTCAACTAATATGGAAACTATAGTCAAAGGTTTCCGAACAAAAGTTGTAATTTCTTAAAGTCTCGTTAAATGAGAAACTATTCCCTACAAGAAAGTGTTCTTAACAGTTATTTGAGAAGTGTTTCTTTATCGAGAATCGTAGTTACTTAAGATGATCCCATTAACCGACGAACGTGGCTCTTCGACGACAATCTTGAATAATAAACTTAGTCATTTAAGAGGGTTTGCTTACAAGAAAACCTCTTTAAATGAACGTAATTCTTTAAGACGACCAATTTACATGGCAATCGTAGCTTCGGAAGGAAGCTTTCTTAAATGACAATTGTAGTTTCTTAAGAAAGCCTTAAATCGTAATCATAGTTTCTTAAGAAACCCTTCTACTAAAGCCATTCCTCTAAACGAAAGCCTTAAATTCTTAAGAAGGAATTTGTAAAGGCGATTATAGTTTCTTAATTTCTTCCAACACAACAATTTTGTATTAAACCAGTTTGTCAGAAGTCATTATTTTAAAATAATCGTAATTCCTTAAGAATTATGAATTAATAAGCTCTCCGCGCAAAACACGATCTTAGTTCTGTAGGAATCTTTTCTACAACATCAATCGTAGTAGACTTTCTTGAGCAGCAAATGCAATTCTGCCAAAAGCTCTCCTAAGCTTCCAGGAGAGTAATCGTAATGTCTTAAGTAACTCTTGTTCGCCGGGAAGGACTGACTCATAGAATAACAATCACAATATTTTTAATAGGACTTCTAGAACAGTAAATTGTAGTTTCTTAAGATGATCCTCTAGAACAATGAATTGTAATTCCTGAAGAAGGTCCTCTAAAAATGCAATCACACTTCCTTAAGAAAATCTCCTAAAGCTGCAAGCCATATTCCTTTAACAAGGTCATATTCCTTTAATTGCAATTTCTTAAGAGTAGAAATCATAATTAAGCTCTTCCAGAGGCAATCTTAGTTCATAGTAAGATTTTTCAATTTAACAATCCTGGTTTCTTAGGAAGATCTGGAAAAATGCTCGTATTCCTGAGTAGCTCTCACCTATCGGCAATCATACTCATCTAAGTAGGTCTTCTTGAGGTAATTCCTCAAGAAGCACTTAAAGCACACCGATTGTTGTTCCTTAAGCAGGTATAAAATAGAGTGATTTTTTAACCGTAGTTTTTTTTTAATGGAATAAAACACTCAAATTTGCATCATATATTACAATTTTTTATTGGAATCGATAAATTGGTCTTAGCCATTTAATTTTTAAAGATAATTTCATGTAAATGTTGTTCGCGACTCCGTCTCAAAATATCCATTCGGAAGATCCGATTTTTCGTCAGTTTTTCGAGCATTTCGGCCTGTACTATACGAAAAACATGTGTTATGATATCCTGTAAGGCTTCAATAGTGTTCAGCTTGTCCACATAGACGACTTGAAATAATCCCACAAGAAATAATCAAAAGACGTTAAATCACAAGATCTTGGGGGCCAACTCACAGGGCCAAATCGAGAGAAAAGCTGCTCACCAAATTCATCCCTCAACATATCCATTGTCTCACGAGCAGTGTGGCATGTTGCACCGTCCTGATGAAACCATATGTCGACCAAGTTCAACTCAGCCAATTTGTGCAAAAAAATCCCTGTGGTTGAGTAACGAATCGACATTTCAAGATCGTCATTAACACTGGTCGCTACGGCTGCAATATTTTCTTCGGTACGCACTCTACGCATGCGAGTCGATGGTTTTATGTCCAACAAAGTAAATTTAGTGCGAAATTTAGAGATAACAGCACGAATTGTTGGTTCAGCAGGTCGATTAGGACGACCATAAAATGGTGGTATCAAACGATGCATATTTGTCACCGAGCACGAATTATGATAATAAATTTCAAAGATTTGTAATCGTTGCTCGTTTGTTAGCCTTTCCATTATGAAATGGCAGAGTATACTGTACACTTTTCACTTTGACAGATGACGTTTGCACGCCATTACCAATCAGTGCTGCCAACCTGAAAAACTTAAATCTTAATAAATGACTCTATAACACCCTAACAGCAAAATCAGCTTCTTAAATTGCTCTTCTAGGCCAGCTATCGTACTTCCTTAAGTGTTTAATTTAGAACAGAAATTATGATCTTCCCGTGAAAATAGCAGTTCCTTAAAAAAGTTTTCTATATGAGTGGTTTTTAGGGTAGCTCCTCAAAAATAATAATTGTAGTTCTTTAAGAAGAAACTCATCTCGAATAGCGATTGCAGAATATCTTCCAGAAAAGATAACAGTTCCCAAAGAAAGTGTTCTACATCAGTAGTTCCTTAAATAGGTTTTCCACAACAGCAATTGCAGTTATTCAAAAACTCTTCTAGAATATCAATCGTAGTTCCCTAAGGCCTACCATAATAACAAATTTAATTTCTTAAGATTTCCCAAACCAGTGCGTAGTTCCCTAAGAAGGCTTTGTATATCAGTAATAGAAGCTCGTTATGAACTAACATTTATAACATTAATTGTAGTCCTTTAAAATATTTTTACAACAAAAAACTTATTTTTTCACGTAAATATTTTACAACAATAAATGTAATTTCTTATGAAAAGTTCTACATTTTTCACTCGCAGTTTTTACAAAGCGATGTTTGTTAGACCAAGTAAATTTTCTTAAGAGACTGTTCCTTAAGCTGTTCTTATTAATGAAATTCTAATCTTATCTTTGTTAGACCAGGTAAATTTTTTGAAATTCTAATTTTATCAATCAACAATCGCATTTTCTAGAAAAGGTATTCTTAAAGGATAATGGTAGAATCTGTAGAAAATCAAAGACAATTCTATTTTTAACAACAATCGCAATCGCAATTCTCTTAGTGTAGTTCATGCTTATGGGTTATCCATTTAGTGGTTTCAAAATCGACGGCCTGGCAAGGCTGTCAGCTATTAAATACCTGTCATCTGAAGTATTATTTATTTAGTAAAAGGTTTGCCATTTACGAATATGCGTAAAAATAGTTACAACTACTACTACAAAAGTGTTAACTCAAACGTAGACAGTTTTAATGCATTACGGAATAATTATGGCCGTCATAATCGATCTACTTTGCAAGGATTTGGGAAGATTATAAAGAAATTTGAGGAGGCTGGAAGCGTTAGAGATATGGTCAGACCTATGCATCATCGCAATGTACACACACTGCCGAAAATATCGTTTCTGTAAGTAAAACTGTGGCGGGTAATCCGAATTTCAATTTGGAGAACTATGGCCGTAATGTAACTGACTTTCTTTTGCCTGCAACTAAATATTATGACCCGGACGATATGTGGTTTCAACAAAACGTCGCCACGAGCTACACAACACAATTTTGGCTTTGCTGTATTAGAAGTTTCCAGCGAGCATAATTTCAAGTTTTGGCAACGTCAATTGGCCACCAAGATTATGGGATTTTATGTCGTTAGCTTTTTTTGTAGGGCTACGCCAAAGGCCGTGTTTACGCGAATAATCCTCAAATGTTGGAGCATTTGAAAACCAACATTCGTGCAGATGCAGCGAAAATGTGGTCGAAAATAACCCCTAAAGGATCCGCTGCTGCAACCAAACCAGAGGCGGACATTTAAATGACTTTGTATTTCGTATATAAAGGCAAGATTCAAGCATTATAATGAAATAAAATTTTCATCGAAACCATAGCTTTATATGTGTTTTATTTAACTTTACTTTCAAACCTGAAAAATGGATAACCCGGTAATTCCTTACCAAGCTCCTTTATAACTGCAGTCATAGGAATGTGAAGACAAACTCCTAGTTCTCTAACTAAATTCAGAATAAAAATAGCCATTTTTTCTTTAAAAGATATTCTATAGGTAGAATTACATTTACACATTTTAATAACCATGAAACAGTCAACCATAAAATAGTCTTTCTTGGCTAGAAACAAAACCTGATAACCAATTCCACAATTTCAATTCATTTAAATGATTTACGAAAAAGCGTGTGGAATATATAATAGCCGATAGATGCCAATTTATTAGAACCGCATCTTCATTGTTATCTTTCCTTCTTTAGTATTTCAATTATGTCCATACTTTACCCAATATCATCGCAAAACGCTTGCGGTGTAACCGATTTTCAACAGTCGCCAGCAATTTATGCTTGTAAACGTCTCAAAAAGCAAAATCTTTTTAGCTTCACGTTTTATGCTTTAATCGATTTTGAAGAGTCCACTTAATACTGTTATCGGCATACACATTCATACGGGGGCATCGGCATAATATAAAGCAAACGGTCAATTAAGGAAATTACAAGCGGTTTGTGGCGTTATTTACAGTAACATCATATATTAATGGAGTGTAATTAGTTAATAATTATATGTTCTTTTTTTTATGAGCGGTGAAGACATCGCATGTTTGAGTCAATTAGTTTCATTCGGTAATCTGTAATTTGGGATATATGACCAATACCGGAATGCCTCTGTGCCCTATATTTAGCTTAACTATTATACATATAATTAGATCGTAGGGGTATCCCCCATGCTTAAAACATCTTCATTTTTTGTATTGAAATAGTGGTTTCTTAAGGTGTTTTATAACCGTGTTGTTCTTTAAGTATCCCTTCAGAGGCAGCAATTGCAGTTCCTTAAGAGGATGTTCTAAAACTGCAATAGCAGTTCCTTCAGAAGATGTCCTAGAATGGTAATCGTGGTCCATTAACAAGATTTTCTAGGACAATAATCGAAGCTCCTTAAGAATAAATTCTATAATATCAGCTGTAGTTACTTAAGAAGGTCTTCTAGGACAGCAACATAAATTCCTTGAGAATGTTGCTTCTCAAAATATCGCAATTCCTCAAGAAGACACAGAAGAGGAACAACTCCTGAAATTCCTTTAAAAGATCTTCCAGAATGGCAGTCGTAGTTCTATATCGAAAGAAAACACAAATGCATGAGTCGATTTGATTCATCGAGTACAGGGTTGCCCATATTCGACGGACCCATCTGGCAACGCCATAACTTTTGACAGAGATGTCAGATCGCTTAATGACATACCGCGTTTGAAGCGTCAGTCCAAGCAGATTTTTACCATGGAACAATACACTCCACGCGAGCGTTCTGAAATAGTTGAAATTTACATTCAACAGAAGAAGTCAATTGTGAAAACTCAACGTGCTTTTAAAATATTAAAAAATGTGAGAAGTGCGCCTTCTAAGAACACCATTAAGCGTTTATACGAAAAATTTTCAACTGGTGAGGCTCTTTCTAATCCGAAGAGGCCAAATAAAAGTCGACCAACGCGATCGGCCGAGAATATCGCTGCCGTACGAGCCAGTGTTGAGAGGTCCCCAAGAACATCCCAAAAACGCCGTTCTCAGCAGTTGGGCATGGCTCGGTCCACTTTACAACGGATTATTCGCGTTGATTTGCATTTGTTCCCGTACAAAATTCAATTGACGCAAAGATTGTTGCCTGCGGACAAGCCTCGTCGATTGGAATGGGCCCAACGAGTCATCGAAATGGCCGATGATGACGAGCAATTTTGGAACAAAATTATCATGTCCGATGAAGCCCATTTCACATTGAATGGGACCGTAAATAAGCAAAATTGCCGTATTTACGCCCCTGAAAATCCTCAGGAGATTCAAGAATTGCCTCTTCATGACGAAAAAGTCACAGTTTGGTGCGGCGTTAGTGCGAAAACGGTCATTGAGCCGTTTTTCTTCCAAAACGAAAATGGCCATGCTGTTACCATCAACCAGGAGCGTTATCGCGACATGATGACCAATTTTGTGATGCCAATTATTCGTCGAAAGCGTATGAGGCAGTTCTGGTTTCAACAAGACGACGCTCCACCGCACACAAGTCGCATATCAATCGATTTTCTGAAGAATTTGTTTCCGGGCCGTTTGATGTCGAAAAGTGGTGATTTGGACTGGCCACCGCGTTCGCCCGATTTGACGCCCGCTGACTTCTTCTTGTGGGGACATTTGAAGTCAAAGGTTTACGTTAACAAGCCAAGGACCGTAGAAGAGCTCAAGGACAACATTCGTGAAGAAATAGCCGCTATTCCGGCCGAAATGTTGGCGAAAACGATGGAAAATGCTGCAAAAAGGGCACAATACGCCATCAACGCCAGAGGCGGCCATTTGAGATATATCATATTCAAAAATTGATGTAAACAAATCTACTTGGAACAAATTAAATGAATAATATTGCCAACCGCCAAATTTTTATTTTTTTCTTTGATTTTTTTTTTAAAAAACATGGGTCCGTCGAATATGGGCAACCCTGTAGTCTTAGATTTGGTATATAGTGAAATAAAGACAAAGTTTCGGGGTTTGGATTGCTTTGATGATCTTTATTTGGATTCTTGCTTGCTTAAAAATGATGAATGAGTCTTCAAACTAGAGAATAAACATCGCTCGTGTTTTGATTGGTTGGCCACAGTGGCCATATTTATTTCATGACTTGGCTGGATTGTTGCGGCTTCAAATTTCATTTGTGCAGTTTGCATGAAGTGGAGTGAGTTTCTTAGTGTGGAACAGGGTGTGGTGAGGATACTGCATCCTTGCAATGTAGTATCGACCGTTCCATCTGCCTGGGGTCTCCGTGCCTGGAGGTATGTAAAAATGTCCAGTCTGTATCTTTTGCCACAAGGCGACCAATCCCGTGAAGTATGGTGTATAAATCACGATTTGGTAGTAGCTTTGCTAGGTGCTTTGCTGCGCAGCTCCAGCCGGTGAGTTTGGCCGGTAGCGTGGGGATCAGGAGGCCCCGGGACTGAGTTCCCGCCTGATCATTTGGTGTTGGACCCCTAGTGGGAGCATCACGCGGGTTGTGGTTGATATCAAAATCGCTGGTAGAGACTTTGTGGTCGAATGTGGAGTTGCATTGCAACCGGGTGCTACAGACCCATAGAGTAGCAGAGGTGGTAAGATAGGCTTCACCTCCGCCAGCCAATGTGGGGATTATGTTCCATACTAGCATAATCAATTTTTTATCTGCTGGCTGCGAAGAAAGGGCTGCCAATATGTGTTAATAGCACAATTGTCAGCTCCTTTTCCTAGATCGCCCAAGTTTTTACTTGGCTATCCCAGGGGGGCGTTGGCAATCGCATTGTAATATGCCCAGTGTGTCGCACACCGTGGGTAAGGCCTTCACGGCGAGACTCACGTTAAACCCTATATATGGAGCACATACCTGAAATCCGAATCTTCAGAGATTGTCTCTCGTACTATCTATAAAATCATATCATATTTGGTATCGTGGAACGTATTTCCATTGAGAAAAATGAGATTGAGAAAAATGGGGAATAGAATACGGGTGGTTAAATTGTGTTTAAAATCTTTATATCACATCCGTACAATGCGTACCTTTAATTAGCGAGGAGTTTAGAGCATAGTAAATTCACAAGTTCTCTTTTCGTATTATGCCAAAATTGATGTTCCGCGAGCTGCTGCCGATTAAGTACTACCTCTCAACTCATTTCTTCAACACAAAGTGACAAGATCATCGGGTGAAAGGTGATTGCTAGAATGCTGAAGGGAAAGCTTTTTTTCTACAGAATTGGCCATAGTAATTCCTAATTCCTAATTTATATTTTATGAATACTTAAAATATAAATTTGATTAGTTTATACATTAACACCGTCCATATTTTCAATCTATTTTCTTGTGACTTTTCCACGATTTGCCCTGGAAGGACAGAGGTCGATAACAGATCTAAAGCTACTCTGCTAAGAGCCAATCAGATGGATGATTGCATAAAACACTCACAACAAAAAACACTGGCATTCAATTCAGTCGTTTATTCAAATCGTGATTATCACCATTATCAGCTCATCGAGCTCATCCCAAATAACTCTGCTAGCAGGCCATTGGCAACCGCAGCGTTATTGTTCGATAATTGATCTAGTTTTCCTTCCGGAAGTCGAATATCTATATTTGTAGCATAATCTGTTGAAAAAATTACGTTTCACTTATTCGACAAAAAATTGCATTCCATTTGGAGCTGTCGTCTCTGCTGACGCGGTGCCCGATTTTTCAACTCGTCTCAAACGAATACTGTGATTTTCACAATTAATAAAAACATCGAAAAAAAATTTATATCAAATTTTCTATTGCAAATGGAATTTCGTGTGTCGAATCAAATCAAAACACATGCCTATTCGTGGTACCGTGCATTGAAATGCGATCGATGGCCGACCAGATATACCCCGCTCTGGTCGGCCATCAACAGCTTCAACTGAAGTTAGCGTCATATAATAAAATGAAGGAAATAGTGACTGAAAATCGTAATTTAAGTTTAAGAGAGATGGCCCCTGAAATTTCTTTATCTCCCGAATCAATTCGTATTATTTTGCACGATTGTTTGAGTATGAAAATCGTTGCAGCTCAACTAATTCCGAAAGTCCTGCATTTTCCTCAAAAGCTCATAAACCCATTTTGCCGTATCCTAAAAAACCACGCCCAAATCGGACGAAAGTCAAGGTAATTTTGAATGTTTCTTTTGATCGCCACAATGTTGTGCACTCGAAAATCTTTCAAGAAAACCATGTGGTAAATAAAGAATATTAAATATAAAGCGTTTGAGAATGCAAATTAATTGAAAAATGACAGAACATTGAAAAGACAACTCATGGATTTTGCACTGCTAATGCAACACCTCAAGCGGATGCCATTGTGCCCGAATTTTTTGCCAAATAAATGTCATCGAACAAACATTTTTTATTTCCAAAACTCAAATCACCATTACGAGGTAAACGTTTTCAATCGATAGAAGACATACTCGTATCGTTTGTAAAAGGAAATCCATTACTTTTCAATAGATGGCTTCAGTTGTATAAGTGCAATCAGGTTACGCTAGGTGGTGTTAGAAAGATAAGATTTCGTACTCAAAACAAACTACTCGACAGTTTTTTGATGGCTTGACTCGGAATTATTTGAGCGCGGTTAAAGATGGATACCGGCAAAGAGAAAAAACACCATATCTTACAGTATTTTTTCGATAAAGGTGAAAACGAAAGCCCGGTTGCTGAAAATGTGAATAATCGATACGTTTCTAATACCGTAACAACCAATTACGCGGAATTTTGCTTCGTCGATTTCGTTCCGGTAATTTCGATGTCAAAGTTGCATCGCGCTCTGTGTGAGGCCAATTGTCGAAAATGTAGGTAGAATAATGAAAATCAACAAGTCTACACTGACGCCTCAAAATTAAATAATCAAGTAGATCTCGGGGTCTACTCCAAAGACATAGGCCTATTTAAGGCAAGAAGACTACCTGATCACTGTGGTGTTTATCAGGTCAAAATTTTGGCTATTAAGGAAGTGGCAGAATGGCTGAGATATAACATCCTCACCACGGTTAAGATTCGCATATTCTCTGACAGTCAAGCTGCCATTAAATCCCTGGATTCTGCCTTCCTGAACCCAACATCAGCCCTAAAATGCCGCAGATCTCTTAACGAGATGCCCCAGCGTTTCAACATTCACCTTATGTGGATGCCGGGCCATAGGGAAATACCAGAGAACTGCAGAGCAGACAAGTTGGCAATACTAGAGACAACCTTACAGACTTCAGCCGAGTTGGAGTCCGTGGGCATGCTTCAAGTCACTTGTAAGCTCCTACTGCGAGATAGAGCATATTTAGCAGCAAATGGTAGGTGGGCGTCTGTCCGAGGCTGCAATCAATCCAGACGGATGTGGTCTCGGCTAAATCTGAAGTGTTCATACACACTGCTGTCGCTATCAAGACCCGAAGTCTCTTTGTTTGTATCCGTCATGACGGGACACTGTCTGATTGAAAGACATGCAAGGAGACTGAAGGTTGCGACTAGTGGCTTCTGAAGGAGCTGTAGCGATCTAGAGGAAGAGGAATCCACAGAACACCTTCTCTGCAATTGCCCCGTTCTGGCGAACAGACAGAGATCAACACTGGACTCTTATTTCTTTAAGATCTGAACGATATAAATATTATCGGATTTAAGAGCCTCTTGCGGCGCCTAGGATGGTTCAATGGGGGAAACTAGGGACTTCCATATTTCTAGCTTCCATGGTATCACAATGGACTATACAGTCCTAGTGAGTCTGTCTATTGAGACTGTCACACTGACCTAACCTAATCTAAGCCTAGAACAGATCGTTCTGCAGGTCAATCAATTCCTGCGCGAATTATCTCAATAAACCGTAATCAATTAATCAATAGATATATAAAGGAAACAAATTAAGACTACCGTTATTAACCATTCTTGTTAATCTATCCAGAAGCCCCAATTGGCTCTTCATAACCTCACTGACGTCCTTCACAGGCCATTCCTGTGTCTTCGCACCAGTCCATAACTCATGGTCAGATATCCACGTAAAGATAAGGCAGAAAATGGTTTTTGTCTTTTATGAGGTGGTCACCGATACAAACATATACTTTTAGTCCTTGTGGCAAAATGTATAAATTAACAAATTAATGAAAAATATTAAATATTACTATCATATGGCCATCATACAACTTAATTCTTATGCTAGCCTCGAACTTATTCAGTGAGTCATGTGGTCGAAGTTTAATTTCCCAAGAGTATCTTTTCAGATTTCAGACACACTTTATAGACAAAAGATTAAGGATTCTAGTAAGGTAGTAAATAATCAAATTAAGGGGTCTCCATCTAAGGTGAGAATTCATGAGACAAGATGGTGGCGAATTTCGCCAGCACGACATTACTGGGAGCATAGATATTTGAATTTTCTTGGTATTTCATATAAAAGACAGCCATACCATAGGGTATCCAACACGATATTGACGGATGTATGTATGTATATACGTAGCTATGTCAAGATGATACGTTAGTATGTCCTTATGAATGAATGTTACTGCATAGCGCAATTCAGCTTTTGTTCATGTTCCCACACCTCCTCCTCCTGCTTTTTCCGAGTACGTTGAATAAATGCGAATCACTTTCGCAAAACTATTTTCAAGTATGCAACAAAAAGCCACAGAGGGCGTCGGAAATTATTCACATACGAGTGTAGCGTACTTTTTCTATTATTATTCCATAAATTCCTAGTGACTGAGTGGGCTCCCACATCACCCAGTGAGTATACTTGTGCCCCAGTCATAAGACTGAGATAGAGACTGCTGGAAGGGCATGACGATGATGATGATGATAATGACGACTACCACGTGGAGAATGACGATGATGAGAATGTCAAATGAATAAAACACGCTTTCAAACTCTGAATGACGGAATGGATAATAAAGCAAACTGAGAACGAAAAGAATGAAAAATATTCTATAATTTTATGAAGGGTGCGATTTACGCACATACACACACACACACATTTGACTCATATAAAGAACTCAAGACTATGGTTTATTGTAATGCCAATATTTGCACGAGCTGCCACTGTGTGTGTGTGTGTGTGGGTAGAGCCCAGCAGCGAACGCGATTAAATATAATATAAAAACAAATCTTATTTTGAAGGATATGGATGGATATGTGAAAACACTTTATGATGCAAAAGTAGTTATATTTGAAAAGTTCTGAAATCACTTTATTATAATGGATTTTCACTTTGGAAAATAAATGTACTGGGGTGCGGTAAACTACCCACAACAGTACAAACAGGAAATTTAAAAAATGTCAACGCAAGCAAATCATTAATTTAAACATAACGATCTCAAAACTAAAGTAAATAATTTATGAGGTAGATTAATAATTTGCTTGCGGGCAAAAATTTAAATGCACCCATAATTTGAAGAATTTGGTTTTAAATTAAAATAATTAAATGATTTTTGGCAAATTTGAACAATGTAAATTTGATAAGTTTCACAATTTCGATATAAAATGGCAAATTTCGCAAATTTCGAAAAATTTTGAAAAATTTTATAAATTGATATCATACTAAATTTTTATATATTTGGTAATTATATCAAATTCTGTAAATACAATTTACCATTTTGACAAAATTGGATACATATATGGAATTTATAACTCCATAAATGTGACGAACTCAATCAATTTTACAAATTTGATCAATTTTAAAATATCATAAATTCCGACATTTTGATAAATTTTATAACTTTAGTTTATCTGATGAATGAGATCGGTTCTCTAAATTTCGTAAACTTTATAAATTTAATATATCTGATAAATTCGTCAATTTGGTTAATTTGATAAAGTTGATAAATTTAACAAAATGGACAAAATTTTACAACTTTGATAAAGATGATAAATCTAATCCATTTGATGTGTTTGCAAATTTCATAAACTTCGTAAAATTATAAACTTAACAACTTTGAAAAATTTAAGAAATTTTTTAAAATTTTTAGGAATTTAGCAAATCTAAGAAATTTTACAAGTTTGGTGATTTTCAAAGATTTGAAAGAGCTGAGAAATGTAAATTTGACAAATTTACTACTCTAATAAATTGGATGAATTTCAATGAAGTTTATAACTCGATAAATGTGTTAAGCTCGATTAATTTGACAAATTTGACCAATTTTAAAATTAATAAATTCTCAAATTTGAGAAATTTTGCAAATTTGAGAAATTTTACAAATTTGACAATTTTCATAGATTTGAAAGAGCTGAGAAATTTTGTAAATTTGGCAAATTTACTACTCAAATAAATTGGATGAATTTTAGTGAAATTTATAATTCGATAAATGTGTTAAAGTCGATCTATTTGACAAATTTGATTAATTTGAAATTAAAAAATACCGGCATTTTGGCAAATTCCATAACTTTAGCTAATCGTATAATTAAAATCAATTTTATAAATTTCATATACTTAATAAATGCGATATATTTGATAAGTTCGACAAATTTGATAAATTCCACAAATTTGATTAATTCCACAAATTTGATAAATGTGTTAATTTTGATAACGTCCATAAATTTAACAAAATTCGATAACTTTGATAAATTTGACAAAAATTTGATAACTTAGATAAATTTGACAAATTTGATCATTTTGATAAATTTGACAAATTTGATCATTTTGATAAATTTTGAAAATTTGATTATTTTAATAAGTTTGGTAAATATGATACATTTCATTAATACAACAAATTTGATAGACTTGATAAACTTGAAAAATTTCATATACTTGATTAACTTGATACATTTGAAAAAATTGGTAAACTTGACAGATATGATGTGATAAATTTATAAAATTAATAAATTTTAATAAACTTTATAATTCGATAAATGTGTTAGGTCGATCAATTTGACAAATTTGATCATTTTTAAAATCAATAAATACCGGCATTTTAACAAATTACATAACCTTGATTAATCGGATAAATAAGATCTATTTTATAAAATTCATATACTCAATAAATTTAATAGATTTGATATATTTGATAAGTTCGACAAATTTGACAAATTCCACAAATTGGATTAATTCCACCTATTTGATAAATGTGTTAGTTAATTTTGATAAAATTCATAAATTTAACAAAATTTGGTAACTTTGATAAAATTTGGCAAAATAAATTTGATAAATTTAATTACTTTAATAAATTTGATTGTTTTTAATAAATTTGGTAAATGTGATACGTTTTATTAACACAAAAAATTTGATAGACTTGATAAACTTGAAAAATTTCATAAACTTGATAACTTAATACGTTTGAAAAAAATTTGTGAACTTAACAGGTATGATAAGTTGGATAAATTTGTAAAACTAGTAAGGTTCGGTAAACTTGACAAATTTCGAAAACACTATTAGTTTGATAAACTTGATAAATTTGGTCAATTTGAAAAATTTGACAAATTTGATAAATTTGGTTATTTAATAAACTCAACAAATTTGATAAATATGATAAATGTAAAAAAATGTATTAATTCGATAAATTTAACAAAATTTCAAAAATTCGATGAATTTGATAAACATTAATAAATTTAGTGAATGTGATAAACTTGATTTGAGAAAATTGATAGATTTAGCAAATTTGACAAAATTCTCGGTTCGAAAGACATGAAGCTAAAAACGTGGGTTAAAACTGTCATTTAGAAGGGTCAATATAATGAAAAAAGTATTGGTTACCGCAGCCTACAGATTATTTGTTTGAAAAGTTCCAGGACAATGCTGTCCTGCTGTCCTGACAGCATGACAATGCTGTCCATTTTTATCTGTAGGTTATGGGTTAGCAAATCCTTAGCGCGTACCGAATTTAACTGCATTTAGTTCAACTGAATAAAAGACATCAACCCAAATATATACGAGTATATTCATCTATTTTCAACCTGAAAACTATGCTTAGCAAACGCATCACATGTGCCAAATAGTAATGGATTCTTGAAAGATATTAAGCTAAGAAAACATGTGTTAAATGGGTTGAATTCCCTCTAAAGGATAAACAGTTTGCTAACTTCATACTATAAGTCGGCCAATTTACATGGTACCACTCCTGCTATGGGTTGATATACATATGTAGTTTATTTACAATACTCGGTTATGGTGTGGCAAAAAGTTTTAAGAAGTTTCATAGAAATTTAGGATAGTTATCAAGTCTAGAGACAGCTTAATAGATAGACGGACTCCGCCCAATCGGTTAACAAAGAAAAACATAAAGTGTTGTTGGCCTTAAGATACTTAGTACTTTAAACGTTTCTTCCTGGATGATCAATTTTGCCGTATCAAATGATATAAAGGGTGTCCCAACAAGAACGCAAGATTTAAATGACTGGTGCAGGTGGTGATGTACGAAAAACCTGGTTATCATTTCACGATACAGAACACCATTGACTGTTTGCGCTTGATATGCCTCATTTTCATAAAAAAAGGTCCAATAATTTCTCCAGCCCAAAATCCACACCACACAGTGACACGTTAAGGATGCATTTGCTTCTCGTGAATCACTCGAGGATTTTCCTCACCCCAAATGCGACAATTCTGCCGATTGACGAAGCCATCAAGATGGAAATTAGCCTCGTCACTGAAGATGATTTTATCGGCAAAATCAGCATTTTCATGTTGTCTCTCCAATACCCAATTAACGAACTCCCTTCGCTGTCCATGGTCAGCTGGCTTCAGTTCCTAAGTCAATTGAACTTTTTTTGCATGAAGATGCAAATCTTTCGCCAAAATTCGCTGCATAATGGATTTGGATACACCAATTTGCCGAGCTCGGTGTCGAATTGGGGTGGATGGAGTTTGAGCGACATCATCACGTACAGCTGCGACATTTTCAGTCGATCGACTTGGTAGAAGGCGCGTTGTTGTCTTTACATCACAGTTTTGGCAAATTTATCCATTAATCTCTTTACAGCTGACTATTTTGGAGCATTATTGTGACCCCAAATTGATCGCAATTTGCGAACTGTAGCCGCAAAACTTCCACCATTTTGGTAAAACAATTTCATAATGAGAATGCGTTGTTCATTCGTGTAGCGCTTCATTTTTACTAACCTCGTACCTTCTACTAGCAAACAATAACAATTGTTCAAATGTCAAGCAATGACACTTCGAATGGTGCCAAATTTAAATCTTGCGTTCTTGTTGGGACACCCTTTATATCTATGTATATTCCCCAGGGTAATCAATTAATTGATTAACCAGAATTTTGGTTAATCGAATTGCCTATTTAATATCGTATTTAAGTAGTTTCGTAATAGTTTAGTAGTAAATAATTTGAATACATTTTTATAGTATTCGAAAACCTTCGCTCATTACAATTTTAAAAACCTTCGAGAGAATATTCTCTTATTAGGAATTTTTGCACATTTTATAGTGAGACGTTTTTCTTTAATTATGGTGGATTGTAAATTTAATTTATTTACCTTGAATTGTTTTTCGTTGATATTTCAAAAAAAAAAAAATTTTACTAAATAAAATTAAATTAATTAAGTTTTCTAGTTCTCTGCTTCTTTTAATACATCATTTCCCTGCCATGCATTATATATCATTTGTACATTCATAGATTTGTTCATAATATTCACTATATTTAAAAATAAATAAATAAATTCTTGTAGTCTTATAGGTTTATTCAGAGATATGTTCATGGATTTTGTTACAATTCATGCGTTTGAGTAAAAAGAAAATAAATTTCTAATTTGTAAATTTTCGAAAATCAAACATTTTTTAAGCTTTTCCCTCTCCCCCCTTCTCATCTTTTACAGAAAAGTGGACAACGCATGAAATGTTCCGCATGTCAATTGATTACGCATCAGAACTGCATTCCATTGGTCAATGAAAAGACTCAATTAGCGTGTAAGCCAACGTATCGCGATGTCGGTGTCAGACAATACAGGGAGCAGACGGTCACCCACCATCATTGGGTGCATCGCAAAATGGAGAAGGGCAAATGTAAACAATGCGGGAAGGTAAGTTCAAATTGATTTAATAAAATCTGTCATTTTTTGATTGTTAGAAACAAATAAAAGGCGTTGAATTGGCCAAAGCCGATTTATACACATATACGAATATAGGGTTGTCAATTTATCGGTTTCAAAAGTAAAATCAAATAAAACACACATAAAGCCATGCGTGAATATAGTTAACCCCTTCATGAATTAGATGAATTAATATGATTTTTTTTAAGATAATATTAAATTACCTCGAAGTAAATTGAATTAAATTGAATTACATTTAAATAAATTGTATTAAATTGAATTAAATTGAGTGATATCAAATTACATTGCATGACACTGAATTACATTCGATTACATTGAATTGCTTTGTATCAAGTACAAAATAATTTATAAATATTTATCATAAATTGTAAAAATAAACTATTTATTTGCTAGAGTAAAGGCTACTTCAACAACCATGTAATTATAAAAATCCCTATTTTGTTATGCCCATGTGGCAACCCAACAGGGCATGGAGGTCTCATGGTTGAAACTAGCGATAAACTCGTTCCCTTTTTTTTACCAGTCGCTAACCGAACCAATTCGCCAAGCCGCCCTCAACACAGCAATAAAAGGAAATAATGTAGGTTAAGCAATCTCCTGGTTTTTTCATCTCCTCCTATATGAAACCCCTCGTAAGTATTCACATCCCGTCAAGAACCCAAATTCTTGACCAAAACCCTCCAATTTCTTCTGCAGAACATAAGTTCCAACTGACATCTTCAGACAAAATCTAACAGATTTACATGGTCCCTCGAGCCGGATATAAGCCAGCGATCAATGGATATACAATCCATTTCGAAAAAATTTGTATTTCATTGTAATGCTTGAACCTTGCCGTTATGTACGAAACACAATGTCATTTAAATGACCACCTCTAAATTGTTTACACCAGTGGATCCTCCGGCGTCAATTTCAAAAAAATACTCCCCAATAACACCTCCCTCCAGCCCATAATGCACACGAAACAGTCCCTTTTCCCAGATGCAGTGACTTTTCCACAATTACTTTTGGGTTCTCAGAGCTCCATATGTGAAAATATTGCTTGTTGACGTAACCACCGAGTGAGAAATGAGCTTCATCACTGAAAAAAATTTTGTTGTATTGAAAGCCCGCGTTTAAATGAATCACCGCTT
This sequence comes from Philornis downsi, assembly GCA_019455685.1. Taxonomy (NCBI): domain Eukaryota; kingdom Metazoa; phylum Arthropoda; class Insecta; order Diptera; family Muscidae; genus Philornis; species Philornis downsi. Next base: position 835,929 of record JAHXMU010000359.1, on the reverse strand, counting down.
TTGCAGCAAGTTTTAACTTTTTTTAAGCGGTTCTTCGGTTGTTAAACAATCCGTGTTCGTAAGTGGCAAACCTTTCACTAAATAAGTAACGCTTCAGAAAACCGGTATTTAACAACTAAATGGGTAATCCTATACAGATATTTTATTTTATTGTTATGTGGTGTCCCTGTCATGATAATAAACTTGTTGTTCGTGATTGTAATGACAATGTAGGAATGGCAGACAACCAGGTTTGTTGGTTGTTGGTTGGTTGGTCTGCCATTCCTACATTGTCACTAAATTCAAGCAAAACAGGTTTATTATCATGATAAGGACACAACATAACAAAAACTGGAAAACAAATTCAGTTATGAAGTTCTATCGATAAATATAATTTTTCAATGATTTATAATGGTCTAAGAAATGAAGAAAATGAATATGGTGTCCCAACAAGAACGCAAAATTTAAATGACTGATGCAGCAATTGAATTGTTTCTTTGGCTGTATGACATGTGGCGCCATCTTGTTGAAACCACATGCCCTCCACATTCATTTCTTCAATTCTAGGCACGAAAAAACTGGTTATCATTTCACGATACCGAACACCATTGACTGTTTGCGCTTGACATGTCTCATTTTCATAAAAAGATGTCCAATGATTTCTCCAGCCCAAAGTCCACACCACACAGTGACACGTTGAGGATGCATTTGCTTCTCGTGAATCACTTGAGGATTTTCCTCACCCCAAATGGGACAATTCTGCCGATTGACGAAGCCATTAAGATGGAAATGGGCCTCATCACTGAAGATGATTTTATCGGCAAAATCAGTTTTTTTTATGTTGTCACTCCAATACCCAATTAACGAACTTCCTTCGCTGTCCATGGTCAGCTGGCTTCAGTTACTGAGTCAATTGATCTCTGTATGCATGAAGATGCAAATTTTTCGTCAAAATTCGCTGCATAGTGGATTTGGAGACACCAATTTGCTGAGCTCGGTGTCGAATTCAAGTGGATGGAGTTTGAGCGACATCATCACGTAAAGCTGCGACATTTTCGGTCGATCGACCTGGTCGAAGGCGCGTTGTTGTCTTTACATCAGTTTTGACAAATTTATCCATTAATCTCTTTACAGTTGACTCTTTTGGAGCATTATTGTGACCCCAAATTGATCGCAATTTGCGACCTGTTGCCGCAAAACTTTCAGCATTTTGGTAAAACAATTTCACAATGAGAATGCGTTATTCATTCGTGTAGCGCTCCATTTTTACTAACCTCGTACCTTCTACTAGCAAACAATAACAATTGTTCAAATTTCAAACAATGGCACTTCGAATCGCTCTAAATTTAAATCTTGCGTTCTTGTTGGGACACCCTTTAGATTCCAACAAAACAAAGAGGCCTATCTTCGTTATCTTAATTGCGATACGAAGATAATGCGTAACTTAAGACACCGAATATCTTCAGGTTTAATACTATTTTCAGACCGTTTAATATATTTAACTTAATTGATTTTGGTTAATTTTAATTAAGATAAATCTAATAAATTCTACTTTTGTTTTTTTTTCCACATTACGTGATACCATCCATGCGATGGGCAGACAGTGTTGCAGATACAAAAACAAAAACTAAATCAACAAATTCATCGTTCATCATTGCAAACTGTGGCGGCAATGGCCCCGAGTGCCTTCGTTCAACCGAGTTTTATTTTGTTTTCGTATGACTCCCTCTCTTTATAAAGCGATATGCTAGCAACCAACACCACCAACCATTCATTGTTTGCCATTCGTTCTTCAATGGATTCACATACAGACACAAGCCCACGCACCCAGCTGCAAACACGCTTCTCTCTCAGCCAGTTAAATCGATATTATTACGGAGCTAAAAATAGCAATATGGTGTGTGTCTGTGCTGTGGTTGTGCACACCGATGAATCACTTCGCCCTTTGTTAAATCTGTTCCCAATGGAAGTCTGTTAGTAGTGGCTTTATTCACATCGATATTTTGCAAGGAAGTGGTGACGGGGCCCATTAGCTCAGTTGGTTAGAGCGTCGTGCTAATAACGCGAAGGTCGCGGGTTCGATCCCCCCATGGGCCAATAATTCTTTTTTTTATTTTTATTAAAATAACGCATTTTAGTTGCAAAAGTAAATTTTGGTAAATAATAAATGTCTTTTAGAAGTCTAACGTTTTGAAAAACATGACTTTTACGTGACTTTAGACGTGAAAGTCTTGCCCACGGTGTGCGGCGCACTGGGTATTATTACAATGTGATTGCCAACGTTCCACTAGGATAGCCAAGTAAAACTTGGACTATCTAGGAAAAGGCAATTGTCAGCCGTTTCTTCCACCCAGGAGATACCAAATTGATTATGCTAGTATGGAAGATAATGCCATTGGCGGAGGAAAGGCCTATCTTACCACCTCTGCTACTCTATGGGTCTGTAGTACACGGTTACAATGCAACTCCACATTCGAACACAAAGTCTCTACCAGCAATTTTGGTATCAAGCACAAACCGCATGATGCTCCCACTAGGGGACCAAGCGGGAGCTCAGTTCAAATTATCCGAATGATACTATTTTCTATTGGGTGTCTCATTTTTTTCTATTAATGATTAATTAATGTGCCACCATGGAGCCGCCTTTAAGTAACATCGTTCTAATATGACATTTGAGACCAAGACGTCAACCACTCGTAGGTGTTTAACGGAAATTGTTCGTTAAGACTGACACATTTTTATGAAAATCACAATGTTTTGCCCTTTTTGGGAGTATGTTACTGGATCGACACGGCCGGATACTGCTTTACTTTACTAATTTTTGGAATATATGTATATAACTTCAGCTATGTATTTTTTGTATTACTTGATGCGGCAAAAACATTACCCTCATATGTTTCATGGGTTTTTATACCGATGTCATCTCTCGACATCTCTCCGTCTGTTCGGTAGCGTAATAGAAATGTAATTGTCGTAGATCTCTAAGATCTTCTTGAAACTTGACACAGCCTAAATTATCCCAGTCGAGAATTGTAAATGGACTATATCACTCCATACCTTTTAATATTCGGTTTGTTGCTATTGTATTGATTTATGCATGCATGTTAAAACTAGAAAAATCGAACAATTAACAACGCGCCTTCTGGTAACTTCCAACACAAATTGGTCGACATTTGGAAATTCAATCTAAACTCTGTAATTAGTAGGCTGCAGTAACCTAGATTTTGTGATTTTGATAATTCTCTGTAAACAAATGGCCGAATAATTGTATATAGTCTTATGTAAGTACCTCTTATTCGGTTGCATTCATTAGCTAAATTTGTTGATTTTATTTGGTAAACTTGATACTTGTTATAATCCTACAAGAAAAAAATCAGGTACAATAAGGTCAAGTGCCACCATCTTGTAGGAACTGTACAGAGTTGAAAAGGACTGTTTCTGGCGGTACTATAGAGAAAAAAATCCTTAAACATCTTTAAGTAGCGTGTTTATCTTATCATTTATGTATCTACCATCCTGTACAATCTATACGAAGTCCCTAAAACACATTAGGCACTTCACAGGGATTCAATTGCTTCTGATTCAAAAAAAAAAGTATTAAAAAAGGTAGTACAGAAAAGTAGTAAAAAAAAAGTAAACAAAAATTCAATATTTTTAGGGACCCAAAATTACATTTTGAAAAACTAAAAGCGAATTTTAAAAGCGAAATTATAATTTTCGATTTCGAAAATAGAAAGTTATTTACTCGTATAACGGAAAATTCCACTAACAGCCTGAATTGAGAATACACAGCAGGTTTGTGTCTGAGCTTTGGTCTTTATTATGTGATTATGATGGTGATGAATTGTATAAATACATTACATCCCACCACTACGGCCGGCCCATTAGCTCAGCTGGTTAGAGCGTCGTGCTAATAACGCGAAGGTCGCGGGTTCGATCCCCCCATGGGCCACTAAATATGCTCTTAATAATCCTTTTTGTGTTGGTTTTCTTTTTTTTTTTAATGAACTGAAAATGAATTAAAAAAATCTACGTTTTCTACCGCTACATACCTTTAGATAGAAAATAAAATTCGCACAATCGGTTGGCAGCATGGATGAAAATATGAGGTACCATAATTGAGCCGAAATGATTTGTTGACTTGATTTACTTCCGTTTTATGTATAGGTATATGAATGAAAACTACACGCAATTTTCATAAATCAATTGTTATAAATCAAAATTTTATGCAATTCTGAGTCTGATTTCTATCTGATTCCAATCGTGATTCGGTTTCTGGTTATGGTACATTCCGTTTCTTACACATTCTGTCGGAAAAAACATCACTGTCAAAAATCTTTTTGTTGCTAAGCAGCCACAACTGTACTCTATACCGACGCGAAGTTAAATGAGGTCGATCTATCATTTACTTGCGATTTTGTCAGTTCATCTCAAATGTGCTTTACGAGTTTCGCAATGGATGAAATTTCGAACAAAAAATCCTCCACCAATTTCAAGTTTCAAATGAAATTTCATATGGCGAATTGCTGAAAATGTCATAATAAATTTATATAAAAAAAAAAAGTGGTACAATGCGTTTAAAAATGGTTAAGATGTGGTAGAAGAATCGCCTTGCTCTGGTCAACCAAGTGAAGTTAACATCTATAAAGTGAGGGAAATGGTGTCTGAAAATCGTCATTTATGACAGCCGCTGAACTTTCAGTGCCTCACGAAGCAATTTACGATTGTTTTGGTATGAAACGCATTGTCCCCCGAACACTTCCAAAAGAATTTTCTTCAAGAATTCATTCCTGTTAAAGTTGTTGAAGATATGCTAGAACGAATCAATTCCGACCCCAAATCCAAAAAACTAGTGACGGAGACTAAACACTATACAACACATTTAAACTTGACAATTTGAGGGATGCTTCAACTAGAGACGTGGGTTTATGAGTTTGACCAGCAGACGAGTCAAAAATCTTCAGAATGGCACCTTCCAACTGAACCGAAACCGAAAAAAAAAACACATCAAACTCGATCTAAAGTCGAGATAATATTGCCAGTTTTGTCTTACTACCGAGATCCTGTGCACTCGCAATTCTTCTATCAACCATTCAGGCACGGCTGACTTTAACTCCTTCCAAAACCCAAATCAACACTTTGAGGCATCAGTTTTCAGTCGATAGAAGAGATAAAAGCGAATTCGCGACGAGAACTGAACTCTTTTTCTCTGGAAAATGCATTCGAAAAACGTTTTGATGATAGGATTAATTGCAATACACTTATTATATCAGAAGGTGTCTACTTTGAAGGACATACAAAAAACTTGAATAAATAATGCCATATTTTGTGTACATTTCGGTTAAAATTATTCGAGGCGTCTTTTTGCCTTTTTTTATACATCTACTTTCTTAGATGGCGACTAGAAATGTAAATTATACGTCGCACGTAGAAAAATAATCCCAAGCGCATTGGTCTTCTGCGCTTCTTCTCAATTTCGTCACTTTAAATTTTGACAAGATTCCAAAAGTCTGCTTCTTCCAGTGGAATTTTGATCAACCTCTTCTGTGTTGTCTCGAGTTCGTTGTCGAAAACTTTCCATTCGGGAGCCGCTTTCGTTCGCAGCCAACCCAATCGCTGTATATTAATGCACTTGATCACCTCGATGTCGGTATATGGCTTACACAATTCATAGTTCATTCGATGCCGATACTGTCCGTTAATGATAATCCGTCTTATATTTTCCGCAATATTTTTCTCTCAAAGACTCCCAGCACTGATTCATCCGCCTGTAAAGATTCTTCACCACACAACAAGACAGGCGATCCCAACGTCTAATACACTCGGATTTTTGTTTGTCGAGAGAGGACTTTATCATAAACACATAGTACCATCTGTGAAGAAGCAATATACTTCTATTAATCTCCACGAGGACATCAAAGGTTTTATTCACAGCGGAGGTGAGGTAGATGAGTTTATGTACTAGCCCAAAGGTTTGAATGTCCCCAAAGCGTCTCAAACAAATAGATTATTTGTTCGTTGAAACAAATAAATTTGTTTGGTCCTCGTTTACCACCAAATATATTTTTGTCCATTCCTTCCTCCTCAATGCTGGAGAAGACTGCAGTAACCTCTCGAAGTTTTCAACTGCATATGCAAGTAACATATGGCTTTTGTTGCTTCTTGCAACTTCCCTCATAATCATATCCAACTTTTTGTATTGTAAATGATGGCGTTCGGGAGTAGAAGTGCAATATAGATATGTTGGTTAAGCAGATACGCAATAAAAACGTAACTTGATACAAAAAAAGTTCCCGTAATTGAGTTTGGTTTGATTTGTCGTAGAAACGTTTCATTTCACTTTAAAATTCTACTCGTTAAAATGTTAAAGGAGCACCAAGGATATATACGCAAATATTGGCAAAAAAGAAACCTATTTGGCAGAGCAGAAAGTGCTCCAGTAAAAAAAAAATAAAACGAAAACCAAAAGTATCACACTCGTAATCCCTAAGGATATGCAAGTCTCAAACGACAGACTGAATGCCATTTTAAACTCCCATAGTGATAGCAATATAACCAACGAAAAGGCGTTGTAATGGAAAGAAAAAAACTTCAAAAAGTAACAAACTACCAAAATAGTTAGTTAAACACACGCAGTTCGTTTTTCCTTAGTGGTTTTTGACGCGAGATGCAAAAGATAAATCGTACCTGTGAAAGCGCAGTAGTAATCACTGCAGTGTGGATGGAAATGGCTGCTGGAAACTCTTGGCAATTAGAAGAATATACAGTTGCACATGCATACGACATATATTTGGATTTTCATATGGATTTCATTCTAAAAAAATCCACCAAATACCAAAAAAATGTTGAACCCACTTTAAGAGCTTCGATGAGAGTAAATAATGTGCAGTGATGTGCACAACCTTAGGCGGAGCTGAAGTTACATACGAGGTGACGAGGTGAAAACCACGTCAGCGTGAGATGGGCCTCCTTGACTAAGCTGGCTTGTATTACCAGTCGGTTGGCCTAAAGGCTATATTTCATCTTCCTTTCAAAACAACATATGGTGATATTTTATTTAATTTAATTAATTTCAATAGAATGGCAGGCAGCATCACGGCTTAAAAACAACACAGCTGCGGTTGACGAAGACCTAACTAACGGCAGGGCCTTTTAAGACCGGTAGCTGTAAGTTGATAATCCGCATCAGGCTCTAAACAAAATTTAGCTCAAGGGATGATTCTGATGATTGGAATTTAAAATCGCGTTATATTTTCGAAAATAGCGATCCCTAGTTTTTAACTCATCGCTTTTGATTGCGAGATGTGAATGGCTATTCTCGGTAAATTCATAATTCATGGATTCAGTTTGAGAAAACCTGATAAACACCTGCCACCATTTCCTCGAATGTGAAGCTTCCACAGGTACGACAAAAACCGTATGAGACCATGCCGAGCTTAACGTACCTGCGAAACTTATTCGTCTTACTAGGATGACATTGACTGACAAGAAGGCTTCAATAAAGGCGAAGAATAATATTACTGAGCCATTCTGTACCAAAAGAGGATTTAGATAAGACTGCAGATTATCCTCCGACCGCTTTAACATATTGTTGGAGAGGCTTGTGAGGAAGACTGCAGTTAACACGATTGGTAATGAATATAACAAGAGCCATATGCCACTTGCGTATGCTGATGATATAGGCATTATTCGCAGAAAATTGAGAGATGTTACCACAGCCTTCTCAAGCATTGAAAAGCCACCAGCAAATATGGATCTGATGGTAAACGAAACAAACATGAAATAATTAGTTTCGACGACAAATATAACTTCGGAGTGTGTGATCACCCTGAACAACACTGATAATGACAGCCTAGAGATTAAAGGATGATAATTGCTTGCGAACAGAACAGACGTTGGTTTTGCCTGTCAGGCTATAGGTCCTAGGTTTTGGAAGTCTTCGAAAGGAAAATACTCCAGAAAGTGTATGGAATCACTACTATTAACTGAGAGCATCGGCGTCGTATCGACATCATTGTGGGGATGGACTCAAAAGCTCCAGCATTAAAAGTTTTCGACAATGAACTCGATGGGCGGCACGAAAATGGTCGATCAGAACTCCTTTGAAAGGATCAGGCTTTTGAAACACTGTCAAAACTTGCAGAGGAAGAGCAGAAGACCGAAGGGTTTTAAATTTATTTTCTATTATTTCCTAAAAGAATCAGGATAAAATGCGTTACAGATATTTCTTCAAGGTCTGCTAGAAGTTATCTCCAAAAAGGCATTTGGGAATGTATGTTGAATATCTGGGGCAGTCCGGTAAAATGCAACTCACTTTTGAACATGATCTCCTTTTAACGCAATGCACTATATCTATTCTATATCTATTTGTGCTCAACTTATAACAGTACGATTTGTCGAGGTCCTCAGAAAAGACATCCGTTTCACCGAAGAGATCTTCATTCGATTGCAATCTCTTTCCAGTCACCTATATTTCAAGTCCTGTGATTGTTCTGCCCTTCTCAAGACCACCGATGTTTTCACCCACTAATGATTCCACTGCTTCGCCTATTCCTTAATCTCTGGTGCGCTGTGATCGATCCAAGTTTCGTCCACAATTGCAAAATCGCACAAAAAGTACTGCTTATATGCGATAGACAGGAACAGGTCTGGACTATAAGGTGGAAACATAAGAAGTACTCAATCAAGCTCCCGGAGCTTCTGGTAAGTCACTATCATTCTGTGTGACCTGGCGTTGTCCTGATGGAACACAATTCTTTTCCTATTGACCGTAGCCGACAACTCCAGGAAGATTTCTTCCTTCAGACCGTCGTAGGAGAGCAGCTCTTAATAAATTATTCCCTGCCAATCCCACCAAACAAGCATCAACAAATTCCTGATGGCCAATTTTGGCTTGGCCAATGTTTGGGGAGTTAACCGCGATTCGACCACGACCGTTTTCGCTTCGCTTTATCGTAGGTTACCTCCATTTCATCACCGGTCACCATCCGCTTCACAAGGGCGTTAGTTTTGTGTGATTCAATAGCGATTCGCAGATCTATAAGATTTTTTTCTGTTAATTCGTTGGGGACCCATACATCGAAGTTCTTTTTATGTCCAGCTTTATTCAAGTGGTTCCAAATGGAGCAAAGTTTAGCCTCCGGACAATCGAAGCAGTGCTTACCTGATGATCGGACTTGACAATTTCTATTATTCTATCGACGACAAGAGAGTGGTGTATCCTTAACATCAAAATTACAGGAACGGAATAGTCGAAATTAAATTTGCGTGTGATTGACTGTTACAGAATCAGAATCATAAATATACACAATTCACATTTCCATCATCGACTCTATCGAACAAAGACTGTAAAATAAGGCGTGTTTTCTCTTTGCTGGTGCGCATCTTTGGCGCGCGTTTGAACAATAATGAGTCAAGCAATCATAAAAGTGTCTCAGTAGTTTTTTGAGTACGAATGACATCTATTGGCAAAATACTTATTCGCGTGGAAATATTCATTCTGCTATATCTCACTCGTAGATCGTCCAATACTATAGAATATAATTTCTAAACCACTTCTAGAGTGATCTCCTTTTGATGTCCTGGCTGTCTGCCATAAAAAAATTCAAAATCATTGTCAAAAGTGCTCAAGTGTTCGTGCATAAATTCAGCTATTCAATACTTCATGGTAAGCCCTGTCTCATTGTTCATTTTATTTAAAGGCAATAATAATCTAACATCATACGATATTAAATTTTGTTGATTCATGTGGAAATTCAACGTCCTTCAATATCAAACATAGACTAACTACATAAGAATATGAGATTCTATTGCAATCTTGTCAAGCATCGGGAAGGCGTCACAAAAGATGGATTTGACGGTCAACAACTATAACCAAGTTATTAGTTATGCGTAAAAGTCTTTCAGAGCGATCATTTAAAAAAAAAAACTAATATTATCCGACTGGTAATTCGAAGAACCCTGTTTGGAAAGAGGTGTTATTATGGTCTAAGCAAGTTGACGGTTAACAAAATTCTACCTACATATAGATAAGAAAGTTTTATTGTTGTATGAATAACGAGCAACACATATAAGCTGGATGCATCGATATAGCAAAAACTCCATTTAACAGACTGCGTTTTTATGGGACGATTTCAAGAATAAAATCAAAAGATCGAAACACAGCTTCTGATGACGATTTTACCATTTGCGTTATTCGGCTGCTTATAATTATTTATCATTCAAGTTTCCCAAAAACTTCAAGACGCCCCCTCCCTCGTACATGATTTAAAGCGTTTAACGTGTGCGCCAACAAAGTGCAAACATCCTTATTTAGAACACGTATGGTAGATTTGTGTGAGCTTTACGTATGCGAAACATTCGGCATTCACCGCAGAACCACGAATACAATCAAAATATTACATCTATACCTGTTTCATATATACATAAAGATATGAATACGTACACGTGCGGTTGGTAGCCACTAAACCACTTACCCGCAGTTATTCCGTCTACAATCCCCAAGTACCTGGCACAGTGGAACATATTGCAACGAGTCTGGATCTTGATAAAATTGTACACACTTTTTGCTTACAGGTGGGTTATTTGAAAATGGCTCATATACAGTCAGCTAAGAGTATACTTAAATAAAAACTTGGCAGGGTTGCATTGCAACGAATGCCTCTCCTCTGTCAATGGGAAATGTGATCCATTCAATTGGTATATTCATAATCAATTTGGTATATTCTGGCTGGAAGAAAGGGCCGACAGTTAGGGTAACTTGCTCCCAAAATTGTCGACTTCTATTCTTGGATAGCCCAAGTTTATTTGGCTATCGAAGGGGGCTATGGCAATTGCATTATAATATGCCCAGTGTGATTACCACACCGTGGGTGTTCACAAATGTTCACATGGATTGGCTTACATGTGATTATTAGATGATGGGACGTCAAAGCGACGCACATGAAGCAATGTAATAGAGATTAGACATGTGACCCCTTGTAGCGTCTTGGTTATCATCAGAAGAGTGGTTTAGCATGTAAAGAACCACATGGGTGATGATAAGATGATATATGTATCCTTCAAGTGGCGATAGAGAAAATGCGTCCTTGCTCCGTGTGCATGGGTTTATCTACACTGAATGTGATTGTTCTCTTATGGGGCGCTACAGAGACTCGCACGAAGTAACAAAGATAACGCGGGCGGTTTGTTGTAGCATATCAACAAATTAGAATATTATACAAGAGCGGTTGAAGTAACAATAGTGGTTGGGTTAAGAAGTGTGGGTTATGATAAGAAAATGCGCCCTTTCTCTTTCCATCTTTATGTTAGGTTAGCTAAGTAAGAATTTCATGTGTGTAGTACACTTCTTAAGAAGTGGGTTTCAATAAAGTATTTAGTGTCCTACAATCACTCAGAGTGTTCAGATATTTATTATAAATCTGTAACAATGGCTAAGGCATTCACGGTTAAAAGCATGTAAAAAGCATGGACTCCGTACTTAAATAAACTATTATGTTCTACCACATAATTTCAGATAACTAGTTCAGTCCACATCAAGTCACTTATTGGTTTTAAATAAACATGTTATAAAAAATACATCACGATGTAAAAATATTAACAAATATGTTAACAACAAATAGAAGTCAATTGCTTCTCCTTACGAACCAGATTTGTATACATCACAACACAGGTTTATGTGTATCTTACAATCATATTCATACCGGAGAGAGCCACCTATCGAACATTACTAGTACTATTACTAGACATAATAAATAATATTTCAACGCATAAAAGAGCCACTTAGTAAGATTTTATGGACGTTTTAGAAAACTGTGCTACATGGATATTCAGTGATTTTTACTCAAATACGAGGTGACAATATCAGTCATTTAGGATTGTCAGTTTGTTTTTAACAGATAAAAAGGTTAGTCGTGTTTTGGTGTGCTCTTCGATTTTTTACTATTCGAAAACATGGATCAAAGAAACTGTATTAAGTTTTGTGTAAAAAATGAAATTAAATGTGCAAGGACATTTGAAATGTTGACTGTGGCGTTTGGCGAGTCTACTATGAGCAGAACACAAGTTCAATTGTGGTATAACCGGTTTAAGGAACGCTGGCAAGTGTAAAATATCTGAGGGGGACTACTTTAAAGGAAATAAAATAGAAATTGATGAATAAATAAATACTTTTAGAAAATTTTTGAAAATAACGGTTATTTTTTGATCACACCTCGTATATGCAAATTACCGCTTAATCAAACATATGAGATGATTACACGCATCTATATTCAAAGTTGCTTACTTAAATTTGCTATTTTGGACTCAAAATCAACAAATAAGAACACAACACTTCGAGCGTAGAATAATGTTTATGTCTCCAAGTTGGAGATTTTCTCAGCGCTCTATACGAAAAGATATATTACTAAGGATACTGAAAGGAAAACATGTCAGATGGAAAATGGAAGGAAGGGAAAGCCCTTTATAACGCATTCACGTATTAGACATACTCACGAGTTTAATGAGAGATTTAATAAGAGGTATTGCAGGATGCGTTATAGGCTAAGGGCACCAGACCCATTGCGGGCATGTTAGCGAGTTTAAAGGATTTGATAGATCTGCAGCATTGCCACATCTTCCATGAAGAAGGCCATGAAGACTCTGCTATTGGTTTGACCTCTGACTAACTAGGGCAACACATTTCTGTTTTGAAAAAACGTAAAAAGAAATATAGTTTCAACATTCATTCATATCGTTGATTGCAATGGCTGTGTCAATTGCCAAAGAATTCAAAGAAATTTAATCTACTCGCCAACTTGTGTTTTGAAGCATTCAGGTTTAGTGCTGGTTTAACCCATGCAAATAACAATCCTAGGTGGCCATAAAGCTCATACGGCTTATAATTTATACGACACCTAAATCGTCCAGCATTTTACAAAGAATCTTTATCCCAAAATGTGAAATTTTCTTGCATTATTTGCAAAAAATATGCGTCACATATTAGTGTCCAGTAAAAGCGCTTGTAATCGCCTTAGTTTACAGCGGAGATGTGTTAGATAACTTCAAACACGCTAAAATTATAGATCCCAAAGCTCCTGCACTGTCTTAAAAGTCAAGACTTTTAGTTGTTCTAAACCAACAACATGGTTTCATTCCTGCCAAAGCCGAAATATTTTTCTGCTACGTGGCGCTATCGTTAATATACATGCTTGAGAGTTTTATCCCCACAACAGCAAATATATCAATGTTTGATCAGATATCACCCCGATTTGCTAAGATAAACACTTCGAGTAGTTAAGTAATCGATAAGTCTAATAAAGTTTCTATCTCAATTCTTGAGAAAACCGCAGTACCACAGATCAATATGTTTTTTTTTGTCGTCCTTCACCGACAAACTGAATTTCATTCATTCCCAAAGTCTAAATGACTGCAGTGACAACTCGCCATGGCGTACAGCTATATTTGTTCGATCGAACAAATTTGCAAATTTGGACCATGGTTGCCCATTGTAGCCCACTTTTTTGCCAAGTAGCTTCAACTTGATTAAAACCAATGCAAATATCACTAATTGTTTCAAGTATTCCTATTCGTTTTCGTTTATGTTTGCATTTTCGTTGCCGCTTTCGCTTTCGTTGTCTTCCAACACCACTACCACCACTCCTAACATCGTAATTGGCTATTTTAGGATTACTTAGAATCAGCTCTCAGCTGTCCGTTAAACATCTGATAAACGTAGAATTCCCAGCTCATGTGTTTGCGTAAATTACTTTGCATTAGAAATTTAGTAGTTGAATGTTACCGATGCAATACCTAACATTGCACGTTGTATTCCTTGGAGATGTAAAGAGCAATAATTTTTAGATTAGTGGCTATTTGATTTTTGGGTAAAACCAAAATAGTGCCATGAATGAGATCTGCGAAAAATTACTTTAGGGAAAGTACACGTGGGAGTTTAGGAAACTGTTTATCACATGACTTATTTATCTTAAAGATATAACAAAAAAGAACATGCAAAACCTTGGTGCTTTTTGCAATCAAAACTTGTTTTGAGAACCATTTTTTTGGGATTTTTCTATGTGTTTTCTAAGTTGGAATTGAATGTGGATATGGGAGATCCTGTCCTACTTCTGCCTTCTGATGATTTATCCCAATCCGCGGCCTCTGGAACATTTTGGTAACTGCCCGAGAGCAGCTTACCTGATGTCTCTCATCATAGTTAAAAAAATCTCATCTATCATAATGACATCATCATAAGAGGACGGTCCCAAAACTAGCCGACCTGACGTATAGATGATGCCAGTAGTTTGAAAACATTTATTTTGGTGAAAAGTGGCAATCTTATAAAATATATGTTTTAAGTTTCAAGGAGCCACGTTGTTTAGTACTTTTATTTGAGCCAACGATCCCAGTAAATTTGTAAAATGGAAAAAATTGGTCACCTTTATGTAATTACATATTTCCATTTGAAAGGTCTCAGTTCAACCAAGCCGAGCTAGTTTCAACCCTGGGGTAGTCTGCTTCTTCGTTTACGACTGTAAAATATTGGTTAGCAGATTTTAAACGAGGCCGTACGAGCTGCCAAGGCGAACACCATAATGGTCGACAAATTGAGATGATCACGCCAGACGCGATTAAGAAAATTCACAAAATGCTATTGGATGATCGTCGGCTGAAGATGCATGAGCTTACAGAAATGATAGACATTTCGAAAAGTGCTATACATCGTATATTGACCGAAGATTTGAAGATGAGAAGGCTATGCGCAAGATGGATGCCGCGCTTGCTTTCAATAGAGCAAAAACAGATTCTTGAACATGTTTCCGTAGAGTTTTTGCCGAATTTTTGCGTCGATTTATAACCATAGATGAAATATGGGTAAACCAATTCACACCTGTGACAAAGGAACAGTCAAAGCAACGGACTGGAATGGGAGAATCGTGTCCAAAGTAGGTGAAGACGGCTCCATCGGTAGGCAAGGTCATGGCGTTTGTTTTTTAAAATGCAAATGGCATTATTTTTATTGATTACATTTAGAAAGGAACCCCATCAACGGTGAATATTATGCAAATTTATTGCAGCGTTTAGCTGATGAAATTGTCGAAAAAGACCGCATTTGGCAAAAAAGAAAGTGTTGTTCCGTTAAGGCAATGCCCCAGTTCACAAATCCATTATTGCGATGACCACTTTTAATGAATTAAAGTTCGTATTGCTTCATCACGCTTCTTATCACGCCAGAATTAGCTCCCTCAAACCATTTTTTTTTTCATTTTCGCGGTGGTAAAAGATTTGCCAACAGTGAAGAGGTGGGGTCTGCGGTTTATGTATATTTTAAGGAGTTTCACAGTTTTTACTATGAACAGGATATAGAAGCTATTGAATATCGCAGGAAAAAGTCTATCGAACTAATAGGAGATTATGTTGAAAAGTAAAGAAAATTTTTCCCAACTTTATTGTGTCCTCGGCTAGCTTTGGACCTCCCTCGCATATTATATGAATAACATATAAGATGAAAGAACCCCTGCACCACCTACCTCTCAGTAATTGCACTAGCCTAGAAGCCATTGTTGATAGACTGCATATATTACGCTCTTTTCCGCAGGCGCTGATGACGATGATAAATCTTTCATATGCAAAAGTTTTATTACACCATGAAATCTTTTTTACCAGTTTTCAAATTATTCAAATATTTTTCGTTTTAATCACCTTTAGAAATGTGAGAAAATATGCAATAAATGGGATATGAAAAATGTCCTCACATTCAAAATATGCTCGTACATGAACTTAAGTCTTTATTCTCGTACCGGGGCACAAACCCACTAATAGTCGCGTATGCTAACTGTTGCACCACATGTTATTACGGTCACATATAATTACGTGATAAATTCAACTCAGATGAAAGATGCTATTCGCCGAAATGTAATCTGACAACATTCCGCGTAAGTCTTCCAATGCATTCTCCAACAAATTGTATACCTGTCATTACAGTTGCAAGGTTTTTCGTTGCGTTTGCACTTTCACTTTAACATTTGCTAAATTCCTTTTCTTTTCCTCGGTTTCAGTATTAATAAATACTTTGGAATTCTAGCATCGTAAACTGGTGCTCACATGACGCTGACTTAATATGCGAAGATCCAAACGAAACGTACATGAAACAATGTTCGTTGGCCTCTCCCTTCTATTCATGCCCATCCAACTATTTAATAAAAATGTTGCTGTTTACATCACGAAGGATTTAAAATTTACATTGTTTTTCAGGGTAAATGCACAAGCAAGTATCCTTACAATGCATACGCAGCATTCACTTACTCTTATCAATTTATTTTATATTGGTCCAAACAACTCATTTATTTTGTCGAGGATTAAAACTGTTCTCTATAAAATGGTTGCTATTGTTGTTCAGATGCAGTGGGGCGAGCACAGTCGATTCTCCCTTATCCACAACTTACAACTTTTTGTGCCACAAAAGAATACAAATAGGACCTTGGTGTGCTGGCATCACGTACATAGTAAATCTGCTACAACATTGTTGCACATACCCCACATAATATATGGCACATGAGCTTAATGCTTCATGGAATGGAATCAAGTTCGGGAGAATTTTTCATATGCTTGGCTCGCAACCAGATTTGTTGTTTTAGGAAAAGTCAATTTCCATTTTGAGCAATTTGGTCTAGGAAATGGCTAAAGCAATTTATACTTTTTTCCAGGTCATTCAATTATTTTAACCAATTTGTTGATGTTTTCTTTAAATTTCAGGCCATACAAGGAAAACTTTTTGGTTCGAAGGAAATTGTTGCATTATCCTGTGCCTGGTGCCATGAGGTGTACCATAACAAGGAATCCTGTTTCATTCAAGGGAAAATCGGAGAACAGTGCACATTGGGTAAGTTATAACGAGAAAGAATGTCAAAAAGAATGTGTAATATGAAAAAAATCATAATGGAGAATTGACCAAAGAAAGAAAAAGTTGATAGGTTTCCAAAACAAATTACAACATTTTTCAACAAGAATTAAACTAAGTTCAAATTAAGAACAATTTCAATTCAAATATAATAACAACGCCAAAATATTCCAAATGTTGCACAAACTCTAAATATTTGTGACTATAATATTCGAATTGAAAGACAAGTGGTTTAAGTTGTAGAAAGCTGGTGACGTTTGTATGTTATACGAATAACATAGTTATAAAAGGAACCTTTGCACCACCTATCGTACACTAATTGCACTATCAGATGTCATCTGCAACACATAAATTATGACATTATTTATGCACGATCCATTTCTGAGTTTAATTTTCCATAAATCAGAACAAGTGAAAATTATTTCAAAAATATTTAAGGAGAAAGTTAAAAGAAGTTCGAATTGAGGACAATCCCAATGCAATTGTAATAAATTGTTAACATCCATTTAAAACTTTTGACTGTAAATAATAACAAAGGTTCCGAAAGCATCCAAACACCAAAGGTAATAAATAGTTAAAAAAAATTTTATTGGCTTTTTGTCATAATATTTAAATATTCAAAGCCAAAATCTTCACAAAAAAAAAAAACTCCAACTTTAAATGTTTGTGAATATGATATTAGTACATGCGCCACCTATAGTGAGCTAATTGTAATGCCCTAGAAACTTGGAATATCACAAAAAAAATTGGGTATTGCAATCTGCTTACCCAAATAAAATGAAACAACGAATGATTTTTTTAATCGCTGATCGATTTATGAGTTTCTTTTCAAAATTCCTGTAAAACAACACAGATGAAAACTATTGCAAGAAAACAAAAGAACACCAAAAAACAAAAAAAAAAAAAATAAAAAAAAAGTAAAAAATAAATAAATACAAAATACAAAAATAAATAAAAAATAAAAAAAATATAAAATAAAAAAAATATAAAATAAAAAAAATATAAAATAAAAAAAGTAAAAATTAAAAAAAATAAAGAAATAAAAAAAATAAAAATAAAGAAATAAAAAAAAATAAAAAAAATTAAAAAAAAAAAAATTAATAAAAAACAATAAAAAAATAAAAAAAAATAAAAAGAAATAAAAAAAATAAAAAAAAATAAAAAAAATAAAAAAATTAAAAAAAATAAAAAAATAAAAAAAATAAAAAAATAAAAAATAAATAAAGAAACAAAAATAAATTAAAAAATATATAAACAAAAATAAACAAAAAAATAATTAAAAAAAAAGTTAAAAAAAAAACAAAAAAGACAATAAAAAACAAAACAAAAAACAGAACAAAACATTCAACATTTCACTTTTAGTATTTCACAAGCTTCTCTTGAGACGAATTTTTCACCAGCAAAATCATTCGTCTTACACGTGGTAAATCACTTTGTGCCAGGTCCGGACTATAAGGTGGATGTACAAGAACTTCCTAACTAAGCTCCTAGAGCCTCTGGCAAGTCTCTATCAGTATGTGTGGCTTAGCGCTGTCTCCTATTGGCCAAAGTTGGGCGTTTAAGGGCGATGGCTTGCTTCAGACGGTCCAATTGGCGACAGTGCAGGTCCCAATTAAGAGTTTGGTCCTAGGAGAGCAGGTCATAATAGCTAATTTCCCACCAACCACACACAGTAAAAAATGTAATCCTTGCTTGGCCATGATTTGCCCCGGCTCGTCGCGATTCCACCATGACCGTTTTCGCTTGACATTCTCGTAAGTGGGGCATTTTTTGGCCGATTTTTTTGGGATTCAATAGCGATTCACAGATGGCAATTCAGTCCATGAGATTTTTTTGTGCCAACTCTTGTGTCACCCATATGTCGAGCTTGTTTTTGTATCCAGGCTTATACAAGTGCTTCCAAGCGGCTTTTTGTGCAATGTTTAGCTCCGGGGCAATCGGAATAGTGTCTACGTGGCAGTAGGAATTGGCGATATACATTATTTTACCGACATTTTCGATAATTGGCAACTTTTACATCAAAACTACCCAAACGGAATCGAAGAAAAATGTTTGTGACAATCTGTTGCAATATTGGGATCGTAGACATTCATATTTTCAGCAACCCGGCTTTCGTTTCCACCTTTATCGAAGAAAAACTGTAAAATATGGAGTATTTTCTCTTTGCCTATGTCCATGTTTGATGCGCGCTCCAACAATACTGAGAACAAGAAATCACAGAACTGCCTAAATAATTTTTTGAGTACGACATCTTAACTTTCTAATGCCATCTTGCGTAACCCAGAACCAGAAACTACTAAAAATGTGGATTTATTCTTACTCTTAATAGATAGGAAAGAAACAACGTCGTTAAAGACAGAAATATATAGTTTAAATAAGGCAAATTATTGGAATTGATGGCTGACAAGAATACCAAAAAATTAATTTGATATGAAGTTGCATACGATTGACGTGGGGTAGACGCAATTGTGGTTAGAATATGCTTACCAATTAAAAATGTTTTCCTTATTCAATTAAATTTCTACTTCCACTAACAAGTTAGTAATATTGATGCCATGACAAGATGAAGTTATGCAGACTGGAATTACTGTCTCCATTAGAATTGAGTCAAATGAGTCTGTTGACTACTACAGTAATCATACGACACGTGTAGTATGATTGTTATTATTACCTAACACTAATGGCGTATGATTATCATACCGGTATCAATCATGCGTTAGGATAATCCCATAATAAAATGTCTCCTCTTGTGCGGAATATTAATTAAAATTATTAAAAGTTGTAAATGCTGCACACAAAGGTTATTATAAAACTCATACGTTGTCGTTCATTTCTTGAAATTTGTTCAATTCTCCGAAGTACTCGGTTTGACAAGTTTGAAAAGTTTATCGATTTCAACAGATTTATTATGCAACATGCATCACTAGACATGTGTACAGAAGTACATATCTAATGCATGCTACGAGCACTTAATGGTATCATGTCGAAGTAAAGATCTGTATTTTGATAATAATTAATAACACTTATCCTACGTGCGAATTAACAAAAACCCGATTGTATTATCGTCAGAATTGCCGGATTGTCAGACTGTGTGTTACGATTGTTTGTATGTGCGTATTGAGAATTTCATTTCTCTTAGTCCTTAAATATCTTGCAATCATATGAAAGAGGCTTGAAATCATTTAAATTGGTAATGTTTCATCAGAATGCATTTCCTTTAAGTCTTAATTGATAGATATGGATTTATTTCTTGTGAAAAATTAAAAGCCATTATACATCGTTGAGACACATCTATGATTTTACAAATATAATCTTATCAATAAGGAATACTTCTACAAATTATCTATTTAAACTAACAATACTTCAGTTGATTTACATATTGTACATATATATTTGGAAAGCAAAAACCATATTTTATTATTTTCTTTTCAAAAATGAAATTTCTTTACATATGATTATTATTTAAAAAAAAGGTACAAATGGCGCATGATTATTATTAATAGAGGTGTCGATGACGTATAAGCACTATTAATAAAAAAAAAGCTAATAATAAGTTGATAAGAAAGCTGATAACTTATGACTGTTAACCAGAGGTCACGCAGATGGCATATAGTCTATCAGAAAAGTATTGATAATTGATCGTGTGAAAAGACCGCTTAAAGGAATTGTCTAAATACATCGACGCAAAGCTTGAAGGGGGATCTATCATTTAATTTAATTTGTTGTTGATTTTATCAGTTCCCATGGCCTGGTCGACCATAAAGTCTTCAACTAAAATTAACATCAGTAAAGTGATACAAATAGTGACTGAAAATCGTTATTAAAGTTTATGAAAGATGTTTGCTGAACTTTCTGTATCTCACGCCACAATTCGTAGCTTTTTAAACAATTGTTCGGGTATGAAACGCATTACCGTGCGACTAATAACGAAAGACTTGAATTTTTTTCCAAAACTCAGTCCCGCTAAATTCGCTGAAGCCATGTTACACCACATGTATTTCGACGCCACATTCATAAAAAGCATTATAACTGATGATGACACAACAGTTTGGCATGCAAACTAATCACCGAGCTCCAGAACGTTGCCTTCCTACAGAGCCGAAAGCGAAAAAACCACGTCAAAGTCGATGAAATGTCAAGGTAATGTGGATTATTTTCTTTTATTATAATGCCAGAAGATCAAACAGTAACTTAAGAATATTATCTGGATATCGCATGATATTTAAGAGAGTAAATTTTTCGAAAAGGATCATATTTGTGAAAAGAAAACTGAAGGACTTTACACCACAATAGCGCGATAAGGCTATCATTGTGAACGCATTTTTGGCCAAAAATTCTACGAACATCATCGAATTACCACCATGTTCTCCTAACATAATACCGACTGACTTTCTTTTTCTATCCTAAATTTAGGTTACCACTTTGAGGCACCAGTTTTCAGTCTATAGAAGATATAAAAGAGAATTCGGTCCAAAATTGAAGGCTTTTCGGGGAAATATTTGTATTTCCGTTATTTTAAAAAGGGCGTACTTTGGAGTCGATACAATCAATTGTAATAAATAATAATATAGTAATATTTCGTGTTGTGTTGAGTAATTCCGGCTACTTTTTACAGAATGTATGATCTTTATTATGAAAAATATTACTTATTTGCCCGACCACTATCCCTTTGGACTCTGTTCTACTAAAGAAAAAAGTGCTCTAAGTAGCTCCTGATATCGCTGCTAAATTTTACCCGTTCTAACGTTGGGTTCTCAAACCAATTTGAACTTAATTGAGATAGATTAATTTGAAAGTCAGGAAAGTTAAAAAAAAAGAAGCGACTCTTACACCTCGATTGCATTCACGTTACAAAAACTGTAACCTCTTCTATAGCGGCTGCGAAGAAAAAAAGGAAAATCGCATGGAGATTTGTGGAAAGTTAGAGATTTATATACATCTTCTCACGGCTGACAGATTTTAATACCAACAACCGTAAAATTCAGCCCACATAGCAACACATCAAACAACGGATTCAGAACGGTTATTTCAGTCGAACATAAAATCAAGTTCCATGCTGATTAAACCTTGTTAGTGCAGCTTTAGAACAGTTAAATCATTAAACAATCATCATCGATCAGATATTTGTCTTACAGCAAAACATACTGATCGATTCTTGCTACCATTTCACCGTTTATAAAGCTGCCTCCGACAGATTCGAGGTTACTATTAATTTGAAGCTTGCATATCTTTGCAGAAAGCCTCTGACCGGAACGTAATCCCCAGTAAAAATTAATAATAATAATCTTGATGAGCCATTTTACGCCGGGCGAGAACTTCAGCTTATTGCGACCACTTCAACTGGTACCATTTTCAATGATGATATAGACATCATTGATCGAAAACTAAGAGATGCTACTTCAACCTTCTCAAACATTGAGAAAGAGTCGACAAAAGTAGTTGTGGTGGTAAACAATGATAAACTCTAATTATTTGTGTCGACGAGCAAAAAGCCAAAGAGTTTGGCTGAACTTCATTAGAAAAAAGTTCGAATGGTTATTCAGATAGTGGAATTGCTAAGAATATTTTGTATTTTTCCGTTGGTATTTTATTCAAATATAACATCTTCTAGCAAAACGAGTCCTCAACATAGTTTATAAATATAAATGGTTATCCATTTTTCGGTTTCAAATGTAAAGTTAAATAAAACACACATAAAGCTATGATTTCGATGAAACTTTTATCTCATTCTAATCCTTTGACCTTACTATTACGAAATACAATGTCATTTAAATGACCACCAGTGGATCCTTTTGCGGTTCCTCCAGCATTACTTTCGAAAAAAATACGGCCCAATGACCCCTCCAGACCATAATACACACCAAGCATTCACTTTTTCGGGATGCAATTGCTTTTCCACAATCACTTGCGGGTTCTTCGAGCCCCAAAAGCGACAAATTTGCTTGTTGACGAAACCACCGAGTGGGAAATGAGCTTCATTGCTGAAGAAAATTTTATTCAATTTAAAGCCCACGTCTGAATCGCCACTTTTGTAGCAAGTTTTAACTATTTTTAAGCATTTTTCGGTTGTTAAATGATCCATATTCTTAGATAGTAAATCTTTCACTAAATAAATAAAACTTCAGATGACAGGTATTTAACAGCTGACAGCCTTAACAGACCGGTGGGTTTAAAAACCACTAAGAGATAACTACTCTGTATTTTACATGAGGTACCGTCACCGGAACGAAATTAAATTCGAAAATATTTCGGATTTGTTTCAATTTCTGGAATCTAAATCAAAAATATATAACGTTTTTTATTATGAGGCCGACAACCGAATCGAAAATGTATTGGATTCTATTTCTGTTTCGTACAACCGAAACGAAATTACAAAAAAAGAAATTTGATTTTGAACAGAAACAATATTAGCAAATATTTGGATTCTTGTTTAGATTGGGAAACCTTTTATACAAACAAAAGGTTTCATAATCTGAACAAGAATCCATTTGAAATTTTTTTACTAATAAAAAAAAATAAATAAATAAATAAAAAAATTAAAAAAAAATAAAATAAAAAAAAAAATAAAATAAAAAAAAATAAAAAAAAAAGAAAAATAAAATAAAATAAAATAAAATAAAAAAAAAAATAAAATAAAAAATAAAAAAGAAATAAAATAAAAAGAAATAAAAAAAAAATAAAAAATAAATAAAAAAAAATAATAAAAAATAAATAAAAAAAAATAAATAAAAAAAACTAAAAAAAATAAAAAAAATAAAAAAATAAAAAAAAAAATAAAAAAATAAAAAAAAAATATAAAAAAATAAAAACAAAAATAAAAAAATAGCTGCAAACATTTCTGACAGCTTGGTATCGAGTATTATGGAAAAAATATATTTGAAGCATTTTTTACCTTTCAAATGCCTTTTTCTTTACCAAGAAACGAAACTACATTTTGGCTTCAATTTTGATTCAGGCTAAGAAAGTATATTTTCATTTCAGCTTCTCAAATTAGAATGTGTTTCATTTTATTTCCACGGAGAAACAGAATCAATGCAGGTTTCTCATTTCCTTTTAGATAAAAAAAACAAAGTGAAGTAAGTTTTTATTTCGAATATGAATCAGAAACCAATTTCTATTGTACAGGGTTGCCCATATTCGACGGACCCATGTTTTAAAAAAAAAAAATCAAAGAAAAAAATAAAAATTTGACGGTTGGCAATCTTGTTGAAACCAGAACTGCCTCATACGCTTTCGACGAATAATTGACATCACAAAATTGGTCATCATGTCGCGATAACGCTCCTGGTTGATGGTAACAGCATGGCCATTTTCGTTTTGGAAGAAAAACGGCCCAATGACCGTTTTCGCACTAACGCCGCACCAAACTGTGACTTTTTCGTCATGAAGTGGCAATTCTTGAATCTCCTAAGGATTTTCAGTGGCGTAAATACGGCAATTTTGCTTATTTACGGTCCCATTCAATGTGAAATGGGCTTCATCGGACATGATAATTTTGTTCCAAAATTGCTCGTCATCATCGGCCATTTCGATGACTCGTTGGGCCCATTCCAATCGACAAGGCTTGTCCGCAGGCAACAATCTTTGCGTCAATTGAATTTTGTACGGGAACAAATGCAAATCAACGCGAATAATCCGTTGTAAAGTGGACCGAGCCATGCCCAACTGCTGAGAACGGCGTTTTTGGGATGTTCTTGGGGACCTCTCAACACTGGCTCGTACGGCAGCGATATTCTCGGCCGATCGCCTTGGCCGACTTTTATTTGGCCTCTTCGGATTAGAAAGAGCCTCACCAGTCGAAAATTTTTCGTATAAACGCTTAATGGTGTTCTTAGAAGGCGCACTTCTCACATTTTTTAATATTTTAAAAGCACGTTGAGTTTTCACAATTGACTTCTTCTGTTGAATGTAAATTTCAACTATTTCAGAGCGCTCGCGTGGCGTGTATTGTTCCATGGTAAAAATCTGCTTGGACTGACGCTTCAAACGCGGTATGTCATTAAGCGATCTGACATCTCTGTCAAAAGTTATGGCGTTGCCAGATGGGTCCGTCGAATATGGGCAACCCTGTATATTTCATTTCAGGTTCTCAAATTAAAATGTGTTTCATTTTATTTCCACGGAGAAACAGAATCAATGCAGGTCTCTCCTTTCCTTTTAGATAAAAAAACAAAGTGAAGCAAGTTCTTATGAATCAGAAACAAATTTCTATTGCATTTTAAGTAAGTTTGCAATATTAAAATCGTAACAAAACTGACTTATCTTTATATATGTAATTCTACTGTACGGGCGTTGTCAGTGAACTCCTCCTAAACGGCTGGACCGCTTTGCATAAATTTTTGTATATGCGTCTGGGTGGTGCCCGGGATGGTTTAGATTTACAATTCGGTCCAATTGGACAAAGGGGCGTGGTACCTCCCACACAAACAAAAAATTAAAAATCAATTATTTCTGCTCCTGTTTACGGTATTTGAGCAAAATTTGGTGCGTAGGTTTGGAGTACATATCTTAAGTGCTACTGCAAATATGGGCGGGATTGGGCAATGGGGCGCGGTACCTCCCATACAAACCATAAATTAAATATCCAATATTTCTGCTCCCGCTTACGGTATTTGAACAAAATTTGGTTTGGTGTACATATCTTAAGTACTGCTGCAAATATGGGCGGGATTGGACAATGGGGAGTGGTACCTCCTATACAAACCACAAATTAAAAAGCAATTATTTCTGCTCCTGCTAAAATTTTAAGGCAAAGCAACGTTTGCCGGGTCGGCTAGTATATTCTACGTCTAAGTCTTCTAAATTTGTTCGTTTTTGAATTTAATATCGATCTTCAATGTAATATGATTATAAGTTTCTAATACGGTTCAACACCGTTAGAATGTAATTCTAAAACTTGCGAAATTTAGCTGACAATGATGTTCGAGAAATCACAAACAGCTAAGCGCGAAGAAGATGGCATTTTGGCGAACACCGAAATAGCTATCCGTCCAACCAGCTGTGTCAATGTAATCAATTTTGCAAATTTTTCAATAATATTTTAAACGATTTTGAGTCGGATTAGGAACTAAAATCATATCCTGTTAAATTTCTAAATTTTTTCTTTTCTATACATTCTATATCATTATATTTCTTCCTTTTACAAGAGCTTTAATACGCTGCTTAAAAAAGTAGATATTTCCCAAAACATAAAAAACATGTTTTTTGTTATTGGTTGACTGATTGTTAAGCGTTTGCATTCAACGCCACACACACGCCATGGGAGCCCAAAATGCAAACGGATTCGTTGCCGTGTCGTACAAGTGCTGATAAATGCATTTTTCCCCACACAT
>JAHXMU010000359.1:761650-809729 GCA_019455685.1 Philornis downsi | reverse complement strand
ACGATAACCTAGCACCCATTCGAACAGCAGCATCAGGACACAATTTGCAACCACAACATAACTTTCGACACTCGAGCAAATTTAACCAAAAAAAATCGTTCTTGTTTACATATTCTATGAATAAATTAAACGTTTTTCATATTCCGAGTACATATTCCGACTACATATGCACGCGCTACTCTATATATATGCACAAGAAGAGTATGCAAACTGAAGCATATGGGTTTGTCAAATATTAGTAGTTACTCGTACAGTCATAAAGAGTGTTCATCATAGATAAATTTTATGTTTACTTGGAAATCCGTGCGAGGAAAATTTCGTTATGCATAACTGTATGTATGCAGAATGCTTCACACACATCCCTGGAATCCATTCATGTACAGTGGCTTATAAGTTTGTGATCCTTAAAATCCATTGATTATGATAATTTTATGACAGAGTACGAGGGCGGATCCAAAACTAGCTGACCCGGTGCCAGTAGTTTGAGCAAAAATTATTTTGATGAGAAATGGCAGCCTTATAAAACACATATTTTAAGTTTCAAGTTAAGTTTCATTTGAGCCTTCAAAAGTAAATTCACTGAGAATTTGTAAACATAGAAAAAATTGGTCACCGTTATGTAATTCAATATTTCCATTTGGAAAGTCTCAATATAACCAATATTAAGGGCAACTTAGATTCTTCTCTGGGGGAGTCTGGTCCTTCGTTTACGACTGCAAAATATTGGGTAGCAGAGCTTAGACGGGGCCGTACGAGCTGCCTAGACGAAAAGCGCAATGGTCGACCAATTGAGATGTCGACGTCAGATACGGTTAAGAAAATCCACAAAATAATATTGGATGATCGTCGGCTGAAGGTGCGTGAGCTAGCTGAAATGATAGGCATTTCGTATATTAACCAAAGATTTGAAGGCGAGAAAGCCGTGCGCAAGATAAATGCTGCGTTTGCTTTGAATAGAGCAAAACCAATGTCGTGAAGATGTTTCAATAGAGTGTTTAGAGGCGTTTGACCGCAATAAAGCCGAATTTATGGCTCCATCACTGCACACTTGAGACAAAGGAACAGTCAAAGCAGTGGACTGGAATGGGAGAATCGTATTCAAAAAAAGTCGATTCCATCCGCAGGCGAGGTCATGGCGTCTGTTCTTTGGGATGCGCATGGTTATTACTTTTATTGATTATCTTCAGAAAGGACAGCGAATATTGTGCCAATTTATTGCAGCGTTTAGGAGATGAAATTAGGGTGGGGAAAAGCTGCACTTGGCGAAAATGAAAGTGTTGTTTCATCAAGACAATGCTCCAATTTGCACATCCACTATTGCGATGGCCAATATTAAGAACTAAAGTTCGAACTGCTTCATCAAGCGACTTATTCACCAGATTTAGCTCCCTCGAACCATTTTCTATTCCCAAAATTGAAAAATGGCTCCGTAGTAAGATTTGAAGTAGAAAGAGGTGGAGTCTGGGGTTGAAAAATATTTTAAAGAGTTTGACAGTTCTTACTATGAACAGGATATAGAAGCTATAGAATATCTAAAAGGAGCTAAAAGGAGTTTATGTTAAAAAGTGAGGAACATTTTCGCCAACTTTTTTGTGTCTTCTTTATTAGGTCGGCTAGTTCTGGACCGCCCTCGTACATGTGGAGCATAAGCGTATGATGGAATAATGGAAAAATTCAAATCTACACACATGCAAAATTAAAAAATAAACAATAGCACTGAAGCAAATTTCTCTAATTATATAAATGCAAATGCTACATATTATAGTAAATGCAATAATTGCAAAATTAAAAACTACACGCATGCCCAATTAAACGATTCAAACCGTTACCGAAATTTCAATTTTCTTAGCAAAAATCCATCCATAACTTTCCCAATCCATTATTTTTCCAATAGATTGTCTTTGGTAATTCGTATCACAATTTAAATAAGTGTAATCGGGTTACGCTAGATGGCGTTAAAAAAATAGGATTTCCTACTCCAAAAATTACTTGTTTGACTCAGCATTGTTTGAGAGTGTGTCCAAGATGGTACCGGCAAAGAGAAAATACGCCATTTATTATTGTTTCTCTCCAATAAAGGCGAAAACGCGAGAGTGGCGGCGCAATTTTGATTTCATCGATTCCATTCAGGTATTTTTAATATCAAAAATGCGCGCTCTGAAAAGCCAACTGTCGAAAACGTCGATATAGCAATGGAAAGCGTCAAGTTCGACCGCCATGTAAGCACTGTTTCAATTGTCCAGTAGCTAAAAATTGCATGAGCACCCATTTGGAATCAGATGTATAAAGCTGGATACAAATAGAAGCTCGACTGTGCGGATGCCACAAAAGTTAACGCAAAAAATATCTCACCGATCGAATTCCCATTTGCGAAACGCTGGTAAATCGCAACAAAACCGACCCATTTCTGAAGCAGTTGGGGACTGGTGATGAAAAGTGAGTCACGACGACGCTAGGTGAAAACGGTCGTGGTCGAATCACGGCAAGCCAACGTAAACATCGGTCAAAACAGGGTTAACGGTCAGGAAGGTTTTACTACGTGTTTAGTGCGATTGCCAGAGAATAACCAACTATGTGACGTTCCCCCATGGCCAATCTCTTAATTCAGACCTGTACTGTCAAACATTGAACCATGCGAAGGCAGCAATCACTTAGATGAGACCAGTAGAAGACAAATTGCGTTCCATCAGGACAACGCCAGCCCACATACATCGGTAGTGAGTCAACCTTACCTACTGGTAAGGAGGTTCCTATGCATTCATTCTGGAGCAAGCACCAAGTAATTGCCACCTGTTCCTATCTACGGTGAAAGATGTTGCTGATGAAAGAATGCGTCTCAAGAGAAGCTTATGAAAATCAACTGTCACAGATTTTTCTCTATAGAGCCGAGAGATTCTATGAGAGAGACAATTTCCTTCAAAATGGCAACAGTTTTTTAACTAAATGGAGTCGGAGCCTTCAATATCATGCACAAATAATATATTTCTTTTTACTACGCCTTATACAGGGTGGGCCATAAGGGTGTTGGGGGTTTAAATATTCAATTAAAGAAAAACTACGAAACATAAAAAAATATATATTTGTATTTTTAAAAAGTAGAAGCATGGGAATTTTTAAGACTTAAAAATAATGTTGTCCAAATGGCTTCCCTCGGCTGCTTGACACTCTTGGAACCGAAGTCGCAAATTTTGGAAAACTCGTTGAAAAGTTGTTCTCGGTATTTTGTTACTTTCCTGAATAATGTTCCTCTTCAACTGCTCTAAATTGGTCGGATTATTCTCGTAGACTACCGATTTGAGGTAGCCCCATAGAAAATAATCGCATGGAGAGAGATCGGAGCTACGTGGGGGCCATTCAATATCCCCCTTTTTCGAATTGAGTTTTCCAGGAAAAACATTTTTCAGCAGCTCTATGGATACCCTAGCCGTATGACATGTGGCCCCATCCTGTTGAAACCACATCCTCGAGGTATTGCCTTGAAGTTCTTGCAAAGCTGGCAACAAAAAGTCTGCTAGCAGATGTTGCAGAAACTGGGCGACCACGAACCGTAATTGGTACTGTTGAGCCGGTTGTTTCGAACATTCTGATCCATTTTCGTATCACATTGGCGCTTAGAACTTCACTTAAATCGTGTAAACCGTGTTCATGCCGATACAAACGTCGTGCAGTGATCACTGATTTATTGTTTTCGTAATACGCTCGGACACAAAATGCACTCTGCACTCCCGTGTACGGCTCCATGGCGACTAAATTTCCAGGAAGCGGCGCAGCGAACAACGTATCCCCCCGCCACCCCGCGCCGCGCGTTACCGAGAAATTGAAGAATTAAATCGCCAACACTAATATGGCCCACCCTGTATAATAATACGCTAACCGGATAGCATAACAGCATTATGGGATAAAATGTGAAACATCACAGGAAATAGACGTGTTTTTTTATCGCAGTACACCAATTGATTTTTATCTGTGAGCAAATTGAAGAAGCAACAATTGCGGTTCATTCACTTCAATCAAATGTTTAATTCAATATGAAATTAAAGTATATTAAGCGAATTGTGTCTTTTCACTTTGTTGATGGTAATAATAAAAAAAGTATAAACTTTGAAGCATTGAAATTAATTATGAATAGCAATTCAAGTACTTATACTACTCCTCTATTCTAAACTACTCCTCTATGCTTTAAATAGTCATCAGCTTGACTGTTTTCCAAGGCGATAAATCTCTGCAATCCTGTCAATTTGTTCCCCGATACCCACTACGAAGATTTAATGCAAGTTTTACCACCACCACCACCATAAAGTCACCTAATGCACACTCCTGTCCTCTTACAGTTTGTGCAGAACATCAGTATGTTAAATATTCTTTGATGTTGTCCTCATATTTTATATGTGTGGGTGTACTTGTGATGAGGTCCTTATCCTTCGGGCGCAGACAGTAGTTTGTATTTGTTTGCTAGTTATTATTATTATAGTTGTGGTAGAGCATTATAATCTATTCAATCTCTGTTGGTCGCTGGTCGTTTGTGCAAAATGATAAAAAGGGACACTTCAACTGTTTGAGGTTGTAGCACTTAACGCCAATCATTTGCCACAACTGATGCAGGAGCGTGGGCACTTCTCATATATTGCAATCTCCAACACTTTGACTAAACTCACAGACATCCTTAGCTACATTGCAGTTTATTTTTAAAAATGATAAAGTTTTTCAAGACAACTTGTCTCTAGGAAATACAAAAAATTGCAATCCCAAACAGTGTCTGGCAAATTCTCTATCTAACTAACGATGATGACTAGCAAAATCATTGCAGTCATTGTAATCTTTAACTTAACAATTCCCTTTTATTTGTTCATATTTTTCAGGCAATTATGCGCCCATTATTGTACCACCCTCGTGGATTGTCAAGTTACCACCTAAAGGTAATTTCAAATCATCCATTCGTGTCAACAACAAAAATCAAGCAAATGCTGGTAAAAAGGGCAAAATGACAACTAAACGTGGCAAGAAGGACGATACTCGGGAGCAAAGGGCGTTCATTGTTAAGCCCATACCATCGGCCGAAGTTATACCTGTGATCGTATTCATAAATCCAAAATCTGGCGGCAATCAAGGCGTTAAACTGTTGGGTAAATTCCAGCATCTATTAAATCCTCGTCAAGTTTTTGATCTCACTCAAGGTGGACCGAAAATGGGGTAAGTGCTAAGAGTTGTATCGCGAACAATTCGAAATGATGAAACAGGGCAATATTATGGTTTTTTAAAAGTAGAAACAGTTTCTTTACGACGGCCTAGTTTCCGTCATAAAAAATTTCAGACTCCACCATTTCATTGTTAGCAAATCTTTTACCACCGAGACTTTTTTACAAGTTTGGAAACAGTAAATACTCCAAACGAGCTAAATCTGGCGAATAAGATGCGTAATGAAGCAATTCTAACCTTAATTGAATAATTTTGGAGCATTGTCTTGATGAAACAACACTATCTTTTTCGTCAAATTCGTCCTTTTTTCCATAATTCCATCACCTAAATGCTGCAATAAATTAGCATAATGTTCGCCGTTGATGGTTTTTTTCTTTCTAAAGAAAATCAATAAAAATAATCCCATGCGCATCCCAAAAAATAGATGCCATGACCTTGTCTGCAGGTGGAATCGTCTTCGCCTTTTTTGGACACGATTCTCCCGTTCCAGTCTACTGCTTTGATTGTTGCTTTGTCTCAGGTGTGAAATGGTGGCCCAATATCTCACCCATGGTTATAAATCGACCCAAAAATTCCGATTTGATGCGGTGAAACATCGCCAAACGGTCTACTGCAATATCTTCATAACGTTGTTTTTGCTCTATTGAAAGCAAGCGCGGCGCGCATCTTGCGCACAGCAATACACTTTTTCAAATGCCTATCTTTTCGTCTAGCTCACTTACCTTCAGCCGACGATCATTCAAAATCATTTTGTGGATTTTCTTAACCGTGTCTGGCGTGGACACCTTAATTGGTCGACTACTACGGTGTTCGTCTTGGCAACTCGTATGGCCTCGTTTAAACTCTGCTATCCAATATTTTACAGTTGTAAACGAAAGAGCAGACTGTCCCTGAGTAGAATCTAACTCGGCTTTAATATTCAAATGGAAATATTGAGTTACATAGCGGTGACCAATTTCTCCATGTTTACAAATTCACTGAGATCGTTTTCTTTTGATGGCTCTAATAAAAATTATGTACTAAACAACGTGGCGCCTGGAAACTTAAAACGTATATTTCATAAGGTTGCCGCTTTTCACCAAAATAATTTTTTTTACTGGCACCATCTATTCGTCAGGTCGGCTAGTTTTCGGACCGCCCTGTAACACTTGATCCTGTCTATGTTTATGATTTTGCGAGTGAAAAATTCACTTTAAGAGAAACTTGTGAAAATCAACTGTTCAACTTTTTGCCCAGTAGGGACGAGGATTTCTATGAGAGAGGCATAATGAAATTATCTTCAAAATAACAAAGAGTTATCGAACAAAATGATGTATATTTGCAACAAATCGGTTCATTCCAAGTGGCCTAAATTAAGCCTTCGATGTCAATGGATTTCCTTTTCCTTCAACTTATATACTGTCATTGAAGGTAGAAAGAAATAGAAACGGAAACTCCCAAATATTACCGATTCCCGTAAACGGTATAACGACCAAGGTTTAAGAATATAAGCCTGGGGTTTCCAAATCCTCTGCTGATAGTGCGCTTCTATATGATTAGGCACCCCCTAATCACGACAAATATAAGGCTAAATTCACCGCCGTCCAGAAGATGTGATGCACTGATGGAGTATTCGGTTGCCTGCTCGCAGCTAATTTCACCGCAGCAAAAATAAAGAAACTAAATTGAAAATACGACGGAAACATCCGACGTTGTACCCATTACTAGCTGCTTTTCCGAGATTGAGTTATATTTCAATTTTAGGACCATCTTCATTGTATCAATGAAGCCACCGTTTTGCATTTGTAACGATAAATCTCATACGAGTATCTCAGAAGGCGAGCATCCTATCGTGATTAATTTTGCAGGTCTCTAAGAGGATTAGAAGGTACCCTTTAACGACACTCAAAAATCACAAAATAAAAAAATCGCTAAAATGCCAATATATTTATATCGCGGAAACGGAGTGTCCATTTCTAAAAATTATTTGATTTTTTGCCTACGATGTTCTCAAAGATGTTACAGCAGGGTTATGAAATTGCATTATTCTGGTGCATTATTTTAATCATCGTTATAAAAAAGTTATTTTGGTGATTGTACATCCCGTTTCTGCGTTATAAACACGTTTGCATTTTAGCGTTTTTTTCGAAACGAAGACAAACACATCGACTATATTCTTCTTGAGCTCGTTAATGGCCACTATAGGCCAAAAACTGCTTGATGTCAATGGCCTTATCAAGCATCGCCAGAACATTAGAAAACAGATCTGGATGCTTTCGAGAAAGAGACAATAAAAGCGTGCGAATTATGAGCAGAATTTGGACACAGATGTGGCCAAACGCATCAAAATATATAAATTGCAATGACTGCATAAATTGGTGCGATTGGACAAAATACGGCAGCACAAGGAGTCTTCAACAGTGAACTCGCAGAAGACCGCCGAGGCGCTTGGAATTATCTTCCGCGCACGGCTCACAGTAGGCTAACAGGAATTTTATTACTGAAGGCGTTATGTCGCCGTAACTAAGAGTTCCTTCATCACAAAAACGTTGGACATTAAAGTTTTCCATTAAGAAAGTAACGGCAATAAAGCAATATCGTTTCATCATTACTTTTAAAATCCAACAACCATTCTTAAGCAAATACTTTAGACTCTGCCATAACCTCCTGTTTTCCTTTTCTAGCTTGGAACTTTTCCGTAAGGCGCCGAATTTACGTATTTTAGCTTGTGGTGGTGACGGCACTGTCGGCTGGGTTCTCTCTATACTAGATCAATTAAATCCCTCCATTCAACCTGCCCCTGCTGTTGGTGTCCTACCACTTGGTACAGGCAATGATTTGGCTCGTGCTTTGGGATGGGGCGGTGTAAGTTTATTTCCCCATCTCATTTATAATGCCTGATATTAAATTGTTTGGTTGTTTTTTCTGGCCAGGGCTACACCGATGAACCTATTGGTAAGATTTTGCGTGAGATCGGCATGTCCACTTCCGTTTTGATGGATCGTTGGCGGCTGAAGGTGTCGCCCAATGAGGATGCGGTTGATGATCAGGTGGATCGGAGCAAGGATAATGTCCCCTTGAATGTGATAAATAACTATTATTCCTTTGGTGTTGATGCCCATATTGCTCTGGAGTTTCATGAGGCGAGAGAAGCTCATCCGGAGAGATTTAATTCGCGTCTACGCAATAAAATGTATTACGGTCAAATGGGCGGCAAGGATTTGATATTAAGGCAATATCGCAATTTGTCCCAATGGGTGACATTGGAATGTGATGGCCAGGATTATACGCCTAAGTTACGAGAAGCCGGTTGTCATGCTGTGCTATTCCTAAACATACCCAGGTGAGAAATGAAACGTCGAGTTCTCAAAAAAAGTTATGCTTAAAAAACGAATACGTTTTTTTTTCCTTTGCAATCTCACGCAGCTATGGCGGTGGCACTCATCCCTGGAACGATTCCTTTGGTCAATCGAAACCCACCATAGACGATGGCCTCATCGAAGTAGTTGGCCTGACGACCTATCAATTACCCATGCTGCAAGCCGGCCTTCATGGCACTTGCATCTGCCAGTGCCGCACGGCTCGCATTGTCACCACCAAGACCATACCTATGCAGGTCGATGGCGAGGCTTGTCGTGTCAAACCCTCTGTCATAGAGATGGAGTTGTTGAACAAAGCTGTCATGTTGGCCAAACGTAAACACGGCGGCGGCGATGTCCGGTAAGTACTTCAAGGGAATGCGCTTGTTATAACCCAGGAATGTTTGTTTATGAGCAGTGTCAACCCAGTTCATTTGCAAGAGAATTCCTTGTGGTCAAGATAAAATGAGTGGTGATGAACTGAAATGCACTGGGTCGTCCAGTGTCAACTTACAAGCACTTGATTCTTAACTCTGTCCCTTTGTTAAACCACCGCCCATCGGGCATTGGAGAAACTTAATTAAAACCTGTGACATGTTCAGATGACTCCTCATCGTTCTTTTCCACTCATACAACCC
The DNA here is from genome assembly GCA_019455685.1 of Philornis downsi. NCBI lineage: Eukaryota > Metazoa > Arthropoda > Insecta > Diptera > Muscidae > Philornis > Philornis downsi. Next base: position 800,557 of record JAHXMU010000359.1, on the reverse strand, counting down.
AATTATGAAACGAACAAAAGTGGTATAAAGAAGAAATACATGATATCATCATCCACTTGACCACCACTAACTAACACATGAGGGAAGAGAAAATATGATGACATTTTAATAGCAAATGTCAGAGTCAACATAATACAAAATACGAAAGTGACATACCAGAAGAAGAATTTAAATATTTTAAAAACTTTAAAGTTGAGAAATTTTTAGAAACGTTTTCACTTAATTCCAATTAATTTTATTACAAGTTTCATCAATTTAACATTAACATTATTGTGTTTAATAGGTGGCCTTCTATAAATGTAATTGCAAGCGCTTCTAACTTCTGAGCTGTTTCTGCAATACGCAGCTCTTTCTACAAGATTGTGATAGGGATTCTATAATCGGAGACTAGAAATGTGTCCCATGTAAATATAACTATTAACGCCAAATGCCAAGTTTATTGCACAATCCTTTTATCTTTCAGCCAAAATAATCGCTATATTTTGCGCGCTTAACTTGGTCGTCAGTGCACACATCCCAAAAGAAAGGCACTAAACTGAAACTCTCCATTACCTATTATAGAAATATCCATTACCTATAGGGAATATTTTTCTCTCCAGAGCAAATCTACTTCATCTGTTTTCAGAATTAACCAAGATTGTACCCCATACATTAAAGCAAATAAGATTCATGAGTATCGATTACTGTTTGTCGATATAGGATTTTGTCACACAACTGTTTCTGCGGTCATACTTGCCAGCAAGTTGAGAAACCCTGGACTTGGACTCGGATCGTTCTATAGCTTTATAGATATCCTCCAGAAGGCAAAAGTTTGTGTTTTGCATATGAAAGGTTTCACCCCGAAAGAAGTGAAAAACAATTTAGATAACGTTCACAGCATTCACATCTCCACATCTCCACTAACGAATGTGAACATTTGGAAGAATGAACTAAATTAGTTATAGGCACCTTATTCTCAATTGAAGACTGCCATGACAGAAATTACAGATTAAGTTCACGATTGAGTCCACAGGTATATAACATGATATTGACAATTTTGCCATGATGACAGGGTCATGACTGAGATGCTGACTACTCTGGCTGGAGCAATAAAGTTCGTTCCAGAGTGTTTGCCCGGAACTGATGTTATTCAGTCTGATAATGGCAAATGCCAGTTATTGCGGTGGAGTCAATCATTAGACTGCAAGTAAATCAAAATGTGGGCAGGTGAGCTATAAAGTGTGACCAGATCCCATTTATTGGCATCGTCAATAAATGGTGTTCACACGTAAAGATCTCTAGAGGATTCAGACAGGCCAAATCAAAAATATATGTTTGCCGTTTACCGTCGTCGAGCGGAAGGGGTTTGAATGGCATAATTACATAACTTGGCTCTGATTTTAATAATGTAAAATATCGAATACCCACAATCCGTTTTATGACGAAATATTTTTTTATCAAGCTGATTAGCGGGCATTACTCGACACTGCCAGCAAAAGTATATGACTGCTGTGTTGACCACGACATTTACCAAAAATGTGGGGCGGAAAGTAGTTTTAATCCGACAAACAGAAAATTCAGTTCGTATAGTGACACCTCTCCTAACAGATTCAGACCGATTAGTCTCATAGCGAAGAGAAAAATGCTAGTAAATGGAGCCAGATACCAGCACGGAGATATCCATAAGGAAACTTGGATATTCTCATACCAAAATGTAAGAGACCAGATTAAGCACTTGCTTCTAGTGTCGTGGGCGCACGTATTATCCGCGGTTATCAGGCAAACTCAGATCACCACCTGGTTGCAATCAAGATACGCAAAAGAATGGGCAGAGCGAAGAACGTACATAACCAAATACAAAGAATGGCAGACAATACAAAAATGCATATTCCCGAGAAAGCCATAGTACTTTACAACAACTGTCATTAGTACTGAATTTCTTGACACATAGTGGCAACATATTTTACATTCGATAGCAGTTGCTATAAAACCACTTTAGCATGATAACACTCGCGCTCATACAAGCATTGCTACAAAGAAGAACGTTGCAATCCATCGGGGGAAAAAAGCGTTGCATACATGGCAACGCTGCAGCCACCTGTAATGCCTTTTTAAAGGGATCATAAGAATGGATGGTTGCAAAAGGATCGGGAGAGCGAGGATGTAGAAGAGGATAGGGATAGAGATGAAGCCCCCAAAGTTGTATCAAACAATAAATAGTAAAAGTTAAAATATGAGGCTTTCTTTCTGTGAAAACAATGGTAGAAATCTAGTCACAGATAGCTCTGCATATCTACAAATATGGAGAGCATCTTATTACAAGTGCTTAATTACGAAAAGGAGATAAATTGAATAAACACGACTGGCACCATCTTCAACATTTAGTCCTTTGCAGCAATCTACTGCAAATCACAAATGCTCTGTTGTTCATTCAATTCTTAAAATATAAAAACACAGAAATGAACAACAAAGACTCTCCCATTTCATCAATTTGGCATTTTTCTGGTTTTCATTTTGATAAAATGTTCTTAAACGTTCTTTGCTTACACCCCGCCCTCCGCACCAAAGGACTGAGTCGTCCAACATGTTTCTTGCTCAGTGGTCGTAAATTGGTCGAATTGAATTTATTGCTAACGTTCGTTTCAATGTAATTTCCATGTAGATAATCCTTCACAAGGATATCAGCTGGTGCACTCATGAAATAGTGGATAGCTGTGGCACTCTCGTAACTGGATATGCGGTTTGACAATATCCCCCCCTCGGATGTATTGCAGTAAAAAGATGATGAGCACTTGCCTATTTTAATTTCCTTTGATTTAATCAATCAATTTCTATATGAACAATTTTATATGGAACTCATGCACATTTATTGATGGAAATTCATGATGCATCAGATTTTGACGTTGTTACGATGTCAGTGATTTTGACGCAAGGACATTTACATAGATGAAAATTTAAAGACAAATGAAATTATGAAATTACGAAACTATGAAATTATGAAATTGTGAAATTATGAAATTATAAAATTATGAAATTATGAAATTATGAAGTTATGAAGTTATGAAATTGTGAAATTATAAAATTATGTAATTAGAAAATTATGAAATTATAATACTATAAAATTATGAAATTATGAAATTAGCAAATTAGGAACTTTTGTAATTATGAAACGTATGAAAATATGAAATTATGTAATTATGAAATTATAAAATTATAAAATTATGAAATTATGAAATCATGAAATTATAAAATTATTAAATTATAAAATTATAAAATTATAAAATTATAAAATTATAAAATTATAAAATTATAAAATTATAAAATTATAAAATTATAAAATTATAAAATTATAAAATTATAAAATTATAAAATTATGAAATTATGAAGTTATAAAATTATGAAATTATGTAATTATGAAATTATGAAATCATGAAATTATGAAATTATATAATTATGAAATTATGAAATTATGAAATTATGTAATTATGAAATTATGAAATTATGGAATTATGAAATTATGAAATTATAAAATTATGAAATTATGAAATTATGAAATCATGAAATTATGAAATAATGAAATTATGAAATTATGAAATCATGAAATTATGAAATTATGTAATTATGAAATTACGAAATTATGAAATTATGAAATTATAAAATTATGAAATTATGAAATTATATGAAATTATATGAAATTATAAAATATAAAATTATGAAATTATGAAATTAACAAATTAGGAACTTTTGTAATTATGAGACGTATGAAAATATGAAATTATGTAATTATGAAATCATGAAATTATGAAATCATGAAATCATGAAATTATGAAATTATGGAATTATGAAATTATGAAACTTATGAAATTACGAAGTTATTATGAAAAATTTGTAAAATTGTTATGAAATCATGAAATTAGAAATTCTTAATAAATTTTTGATGTCTTTGCAGAGTAAATCCCTTGGAGAAGTTACAATTGACCGTACTGCGTGTGACAATGGAGCAATATGAGAAACATCATTATGACAAGGATATGTTGCGTAAACTGGCTAATAAATTGGGTAAAATGGAAATTGAATCCCAGTGTGATCTCGAATATGTGAGAAATTTGCTGAATAGCAAATTCGAAGAATCGATAACATATCCAAAGGTATCGCAAGACTGGTGTTTCATAGATGGTGAGTAGAGGCAATGACCACAATGAATATATCAGTACAATATTTTCTTCATTCCATTCTCGTGCATTTTCTGTTCAGCTTGTACTGCCGAGCATTATTTCCGCATCGATCGTGCCCAGGAGCATCTCCATTACATATGTGACATTGCCGTGGACGAATTATACATCCTGGATCATGAGGCTGCCACAATGCCTCAAACGCCCGATCAGGAACGTTCATTCTCAGCCTATTCCCAGCGTCAGTCCCAAAATGATCGACGTGGCGCCATGGACCAACAAGGACGTCCGGGTAGTACAACCGGTATGAAATTACCCTATGTTTATAAAAGAATGTTTTGTCACTTCTACTATCGTAAGAAACCAGTAGAAATTTAAATTTCGCACGAGAAGCGTTCGAAAAAAACGCCCTACCTCTCTCTCTCTCCCAACAAATTAAACAGAAAAAGAAACGCATGAAAAACTCTACAAATTATACAACACAACTACAGGGAATTTTAGTATTATATATAGATTTTTGTTTAGTTTTACATAAGTCTAAGTTGATCTATTTGAAAGTGCAAGATTTCTGCATACAGCTTAGTCCTTGCTGGATTCAGTATGTAAGTATCGAAAGCTTTTGATTTTTTGTGAGATAAAACTAACATCACGTCTTGACAGCAAAGGCTAAACCGTATACGGAGATCTTTTTACCCCCTTCAACCCAAAAACCCCCAACATCACCACCACCAACCAATCAACCACTTCCCTAACACTGATATGTTATAGGTAGGTCTGTGGGAAATGAAAGGAAGACATCTTCGAGGTCTTCTGTATTTCGATTTCACGGGGCACAGAGAGAAATTCTATTCGATAAACAATTTTTACACTTTCTATATGAAAAAAAAGTATTTTAGAAAACAGTCCACCTCGATAGAAAGTCTTATTTGATTTCCTTTCATTTTGAGAAATGGCCAAGTTTAAATAACGAAATTCTTTTATAATTTACAATATTTTTTTAAATTTTATTCACTTTTATTTTGGCGATCGTAAAGATGATTTGTGCATTGCATCCAAACCAATAAGAATTTTTAAATTTAAAAGGTAAATTTAAGTTTCAATGTTTTATTTTCAACGAAGACCAAATTGGTAAGGGTGTGAGGAACTATATAACAAATTTGGGTGTTCCAACTCTTGATTCTAATGGCATACTCTGAAACTGGTACAACAAAATTTGATATACTGTCTCTTAACACAACTTCTTAATTAGTGTCCTACAACTTACATTCTGTGAAAGTGGTACCAGGAATTGGTCAATGAAAGACAAATTTGTGTTCATTTAAATTTATTCCAACAGTTATGCCAACAACTAATTCAATTATCAAACCGTTTTTCAATTGTATTTTCGAGAAGAGTTCAGTTCTTGCCAGGAATTCTCTTTTACATCATGTAGCGAATGAAAACTGCAGGCATATCAGAAGAATATTATCTTCTGACAATATTAGTTAAATTTTTGATCAGAAATTCCTTCAAAATGATAGCCTTATGGAATGATACATTGTCGTATTGTGTGATGCATTGTGTCCATAAATTTTCTTTCCACAAATCTGGCGAATTTGCTCCCTCAAATGCAAATGCCTTAAATGTGTTCCATATCTATAGTCTGATCTTCTGGCAAGAATTCCGATTGCCCAACACTACAATAATCAAAGATAATGATCAAAATTACCTTGAGTTTTGATCGATTTTAACGAAAATTGAATGTCGAATGTCCGAAACTTAATATCGCATGTCCGAAGCCGAATGTCATCATATTAGATGTATAGGTAGAAACTTGTTTGCTGCTTTGCATTGCAAACTCGTAAACCCATGTCTCTCTTCACCAATTATAATGCGTTTCGTGAATCTGTTGCCGGAATTGACTCGTTATAATACATCTTCAGCTTGCTTTACGCCATTAAATTTTTAAATAAAATTCAGTTCTTTTGGAAATAATTGAGCAGCAACGCATTTTCTCTCTCAAACTTAGATACTGTTTTTAGTCTCCACTTCCTGTAAGCCTCCTGTGACTATTTCAAAGTTTCTTAACACAAAATTTCGATATGAGACAAATAATTTTCGTTGGATATTTTTATCCACTATAAAAATCGTAAAACGCATTTGAGATGAACTGACAAAATCGGGCATTGTAAACAAACTATATGAATCCCTTTAAACGTGCTTTTTAAGTGATCAAATCCCGGTACTTTTTTGACAGAATGTATTTACACTTGCGCCGTATATAAGGCTCAATGCTTCTCACAGTAGTTGGCTAAATATGCTCCTAGATATGCTTTACAAAACAATTTACGAGGGCGGTTGCAAAACTAGCTGACCTATGACCTAAAAAAGACGCAAAAAAGTTGGTAACATTTTTCTTTATTTTTCAACATAATCCCCTTTTAACTCAATACTTTTTTTCAAGCAATATTCAATAGCTGCCAAACTCCTTAAAATAGCTATCAACCGCAGACTCCACCTCTTCATTGTTGGCAAATCTTTTACCACCGAGTCATTTTTTCAAGTTTGGAAATGGAAAATAGTCCGAGGAAGCCAAATCTGGCAAATAAAGTGCGTGATGAAGTAATTCGAACTTGAATTCATTAACTCTGGAGCATTGTCTTGGTAAAACACTTTCTTTATCGCCAAATGCGGCCTTTTTCCATAATTTCATCACCCAAACACTGCAATAAATTAGCATAATATTCACCCCGTTGATGGTTTTTCCTTTCTGAGGATAATCAATAAAAATAATCCCATATGCATCCCAAAATAACAGACGTCATAACCTTGCCTGCAGGTGGAACCGCCTTTGTCTTCTTTGTACAGAATTCTTCCACCGCTTTATTGCGGTGAAACATTGCCAAACACTCTGCGGAAACATAAACCGACTTCACGACTCTGTTTATGCTCTACTCAAAGCAAGCGTGGCACCCATCTTGCGCACAGCTTTCTCTTCTTCAAATCTTCGGACAATATACGATCTATAGCGCTTTTTGAAATGCCTTTCAGGTAGCTCACGCACCTTTAGCCGACGATCATCCAATATTATTTTGTGGATTTTCTTAACCGTGTCTGCTTTGACACCTCAATTCGTCGACCATTACGGTGTTCGTCTTGGCAGCTTGTACAGCCTCGTCTAAACTCTGCTACCCAATATTTTAGTCTTTTGTGAAAGAGCAAACTCCCGCAGAGTAGAATCTAGATCGGCTTTAATATTGATTCGACTAAGACCTTTCAAATGGAAATATTGAATTTTACATAACGGTGACTAATTTTTTCCATGTTTACAAATTCACTGAGATGGTCGTTTACCTTTGATGACTCATACTAAACAACGTGGCGCCTGGAAACTTAAAACATATGTTTTATAAGATTTCCACATTACACTAAAATAATTTTCTTCAAATTACTGGCACCACCTATACTTCAGTTGGGCTAGTTTTGGGACCGCCCTCATATATTCTGAGTTTTGATTTTGGGTTTTGAAATCACGAAATTAACAAGGAGATGTGCCAGCACCACACATCATGTCTTATGAAGTCGCTCAAATCCTGAACTGCCGTAGAAGTTGTTATTATAATAGCAATCATTTTCACGGAGATTTGAGAACGACAGGATTTTCAATCGACTTCAAGAGCAGGCCTTTATATGAGAATTAAATTTCATTTGGAACTTGGTACACTATTTCGTGAAAGCACCTAAATTCGAAGCACAGAATATTTATCATAACATTTTTATGAATTTTATCAAATTTCTTCTTCAACATCAGATATTTGAGAAATTAGATATCTTTTAAAATTTCCAATTTATGCAGCAACAAAGATCGTTTATTCAGTTTCAATGAGGAAGTTTTTGGTTGTGGATTCAGGTATTACATTTAATTTTAAGTATTCTTTAAACACACATTTTTGTTTTTTTTTATAAGATATTTTCAAAAGAAAGTTCTCATATTGCAACGAATTGTCTCTTTCAAGGTTCGTAATTTATTTTTCAAGGTTCTTCTTAAAAAAAAACCGAGAGCTACAAATATGTTTATCAATCCTTTTTAAATATAGTCCTGTGCTGTGCTTATTTTGCTCTGGTATTTTTTAATAAAATCTATTTCCGCAAATAATCGCTTGGTGTTTCAGCTCATGAGACGTGGGCAACTCGTTTCATCGATAATTTAAACGATCGGAACCCCACAAGTCAGTTTTAGCAAATTTGGCCATGTCACAGCCTGTGCAAAACCATCGAAATCATCAAGTTTTATTAAATTTTATGAAGCAAGGTTGAAGTAGTTGAACGAATCGTGAAGGACATACCACACCGAAACTCTCAGTGTATCGATGATAACTCGGACTGTATTGTCTTACTATATGGCGCAGAATCCTGAGTTATAACACATTCGAATGTACCAGTCCTGGCAATGTTCGAGACAAAAATAAAAATTCATCGACGTCATATGAACCATGAGCAGTATAAACTGTATATCAAGATCGACGTGGTCAAGCGCATCAGAATACAGCGATTACATTGGCTGGGTGGGTTATATTGTGTGAATAGACTCGAATGCTCCAGCATGCTCCAGAGTCTTCGATAAGGAACTCGACGGATGGTCTAGAACAGGGCAGCCAAATCTCCTTTAGAATCATCATTATAATTGGATGTGATGTATTGGAGAAGGACCGCCGGAGGATAAAACGGCTTATAATAGTAATTATGTCTATTCTAGCCGCCATCTGAAGAAGCAGACAAGTAAAAGTATACAAAGAGGAATGTTTGATGGCTAAACTCGAGATAAAGGCTCTCCTAGTAGAGGCGAAGCGTTTCTTTCAGAGCTTCGAAATAAGATATAAATAATAAATTATTTGACGAGAATATGCAATTTTATTGGCAATGGCATGACATTGGAGCAAACACTCTCGTTTCGACTTCCTCTCGTCATGAATGTGAATATGGCTTTTAAAATAAAGCAATTCATGTGTATAGGATCTAGCAGGATCTAGCATAATGTGTACAGGATATTGTAGAAATGAATATCAGATTTGGTTTCATGTGCAGACAAGACCATCTAATATATCTCCTGAAGGAGGGCATACTGAAATATGCACCGAATCTGGGAGAAGGCCTGATTTACGAATGCATTCTACATTTTCGTACCGGATTCACATCTCTTCTCAGAGAGACCGCTATCCTATAACTGCGAGTATTGTTTTGCTGTCACAAATCACAGAACAGAGCATTCCATCAATTTTCTTCCCATGTTAACTTTTGGGTAGATGATACAGCATTCAATTAATTGAAACAATTCAATTGTGCTGCCATAGATATATATTTGGCCGCTGAGTATAAACGGATCTGATATTCTTAGATTGCCCAAAATCTTCTCAATTTCCAGACTTTGCTATAATTTAAGTTATTGGCCGCTGTCTATAAATTAATTTATTCACAAATAAAAAAATTGACATGTGAAAACTCCTTGTCGATTGAGAAACTAACTTGTACTGATCGATAAGGCTAAACTTACACGTCGTGCAAAACAACTCTGACAGACACAAGTCTTTCATGGAAATAATTAAATATCCTGTTGAGCAATTTTCAAAACAAATATTGCAAGCGATGTGTTAGAAAAGGGTGGCAATTCATCATCCGATCTATGCAACATTCTAGTGTTGGAGCAGGCACTCTACCTTGAGAGTTTATGGCAACTTTACGCATTTTATTATAGTTTAGCGTTCTTTATTCTAATATTCGGTTGTAATGTTCTCGATATGCCTATTTTCGGAAACACCAACTACAAACATATAGGCTTTGCTTTCAACATAAAGCCACGGTCATGAACACTTTAATATATACTTGGATTTAAGAGGAAAATTAATAGATATGAATTGATATTCTGACTTGCTCTGTCAGCCAAATCTCGTCTCTTTCTCCCATGTTAACAGCCCTCTAGTGGCCATAGAGCGAAAAGGCTGATAAACATTTCAACTATACTGGCTCAATTGAGATTTTCTTCGGATAATAATAATAAATTGAGCTTCCACCAATACATTTTATAATACCAAAGTTGATTAGGCTAACCCTTCCATCGGGGCAAAGGATAAACATGATAAGCTACTAACGGAACACAGAGTATATAAGGCGGCACTTTAATAAATACTTTTCAGTCGAGACAGCGGCCAGAGAGATTGGACAAAGGACGCCAAACTTTCACCACTAATTTCAGCTGCAATCTTCACCAATCAATTGAGGCAAAGAATACGCGCGTTCGACTAAAAACGGCACCTCATATCTCATTCACTGATTGCAAAGGAATTTGTGTTATTTTTACTCAAGGCGGAACAGCGGTAAAGTTTTGATTGTCCTCAGAGCGCCACCTATCGTACATTAATTAAACTGCATTGCAGATACTCAGCGATACGTGAACAATAGCTTTTTTTTAAAGTCAATTATTAGGCGGTATTGGAGCAAATAAGCACAAACAAACAAATAATTTGAAATAATGATTTTATTTAAAAACCAGCAATATGAGAATATTTAGTTTCTTTTGAGAATATATTTTTCAAGTTATTATTCAAGTTGATTAACAGTTGAATTTCTTTTCTTTTTGGTTACATTGCAAAAACAAAACTCCAGTCCAATATTGGAGCAAACTTCCGATGCCGTATTATTAGCAGCCCAAAGTGGCGATCTGTGGATGGTAGATTCACTTTGTATTGTATTCAATAAAAAAAAAAAAACAAGTTTTTAAAAAAGAGTCCTTTGTCTTGTATCTACGTATCCTGTAATGCAATGTCTTATATGCTAAATTCAATCACCGCTCAACCAGAAACCATTAAAACAAATTGTATTATATAGAACTTTGCCAAACAACACGAATCCATTAAACTAACATTTTGTACATTAATTTGTCTCGTTTTCTGTTCGCTGTCCCAGTTAAATTAACAACATTCGATTTCGTTTATACTGTAATTAAGTTGTAGAGCAAATCTATTTAGGGATGTTACTAATTTCTTTGATTTGTTATCCTTTCAGTTACGTGCACTACATGAACAAGGATACTCATTACAATCAGTCAATAGCAATGGACAAACTGCTTTACATTTCGCTTGCAAATATAATCATAAGGATATCGTTAAATATATAGTATCGTGTGCATCACGACGTTTAATTAATATGGCAGATAAAGACAGGTGAGTTGGAATGAATACCAATGAATAGTGAAATCTAAAATCGGATTCTTAGAGCAAAATCTCTACACTAAAAACTGTTAAAATCCACAAGTGGAAAATTTAATAAAAAAAAAATGACGAAAATAATATTTTAGCGCATGTGCCAATCATTCCACTGCAGAAAAATGCATAAAGAGAAAGTTCAACAACGATGTTTTTTTTTTAGTAAATTTGTTTATCTTTTTATTGATTAATGTGGAATCGAACCATATAGGATAGAATGCATATCTTCAGAATTCTACATTACTTTAGAATGCTACATTTCGTTTCGATCTGGTGAAATCAAACATGATATTTGGTATCTAACGGATGCTTTTGTTTACTATATACTTCTAAATGAAAATTCACAGATGAGTTATTTCAGTCCACTATAATTTCAAAGCTAATATTTATGACACAAATTTGTATTACATACATATGTCTGGGGATTAGATATGACAAAGGTGTTACCAGTCTTTCAACGAAAACCGGACTTTACGAGAAAAAAAATTAGACTATTTTTAAATATCTCTATTTGTCATCGCGTTTGACCCAAAAATCAAGTCTGAAAGTAGTCGAACAAGGCACATTGGTGCTTCCCTATACTCGTATGCTTGGCATATATATGGTATAGCTGAAATATTTGACCGAAATAACTCTATTTTCAATTTCCCTTTTGTGATATCTCGCAAACAAAAATATATTCGAAAGAACGAAACATATGGATTACCTACTTCACTTGCGAAACCGGCTTCCTTTTTACGAGATATCTCGCGAATTGGGATTCGCCACAACAGAGCGTAAATCTAAGCTCGCAAATTAAGTAATATCGTTTGGAATATGAATAGGATTCGCATTGATTTCCGAGATCGCCACCGAGCCAAAATCTAGCTGTTAGCTCGGCCACAAGATGATGGCTAGACTTGGCTCACGTGCCGGACTTCCTATTTGATTCTAAGCTCTCCAGCGCTGTAATTGCGAGCCGTCTTCCCAACCAAAAAGCATAACTAGTCGGCTCGCAGATTGAAAGCTGCACTTAGAACTGAGGGCCAATCTCAAAAACACACGAATTTGTGAGTATCAGAATGCAAAAATGACCAAATATTTAAAGTTTTTCGGCATTTCTAATGGAGAAAGTGGTGTCTATTATATGGTGCCAAAAATCGCTAAATAAAAAATCACTAAAATACACATACGGGGTGTGATCAAAAAATAACAGTTATTTTCAATTTTTTCCAAAAATTATTTATTTATTCATCAATTTCTATTTTGTTTCCTTTAAAGTAGTCCCCCTCAGATATAACCCACTTGTGCCAGCGTTTTTTTCTGTTTTGATTTCTCTCGCTTTCATCGATGTCTTCAGTTTTGAGAAGAGGAAAATGTCAACGGTTGGCCAAGTCCGGTGAATACGCTGGTTGACGCATGCTGGCGGTTTTGTTTTTGGCCTAAAACTCACGCACAAGCATCAATGTGTGAGCTGGTGCGTTGTCATGGTACAAAATCCATGATTGGTTTTTCCACAATCCTGAGCGTTTCTGACGAATTGCTTCGCGCAAACGGCGCATAACTTCAAGGTAGTATTCCTTATTGACCGTACGACCTTGTGGCAAGAATTCATGATGCACCACGCCATTGCAATCGAAGAAAACAGTGAGCAAAACCTTCACATTTGACCGAACTTGACGTGCTTTTTTCGGTTTTGGACGGTCTCTTCTGGACGCTTCCATTGGGATGATTGGGCTTTGGTTTCAATGTCATAGCCATACACCCATGACTCGTCAACAGTTAAGTCCTTTTTGAGGAAATCTAGATTGTCGTTGACGACGTCCAACAGCTCCTGAGCGATGTCCATGCGACGTTGTTTTTGCTCAAAGTTTAGCAATTTTGGAACAATCTTCGCTGCCGCACGTTTCATTCTAAAACATCCGCAAAATTTGCTTGGCATGAGCCGAACGATATGCCAACATTATCAGCAACCTCTCTCATAGTGATTCGACGATTATCCAAAATCATTTTTTCCACTGCTTCAATGTTTTCATCGGTTGTTGACGTGCTCGGGCGGCCAGGACGAGCATTGTCATTGACATCTTCTCGGCCTTCCTTAAACCGGTTATACCACAATTGAACCTGTGTTCTGCTCATAGTATACTCGCCAAACGCCACAGTCAATATTTCAAATGTCCTTGCACATTCAATTTCATTTTTTACACAAAACTTAATACAGTTTCTTTGATCCATTTTTTTGAATAGTAAAAAATTGAAGAGCACACCAAAACACGACTAACCTTTTTATCTGTCAAAAACAAACTGACAATCCAAAATCGCTGATATTGTCAACATACATATATAACAGACATGTGTACCAACATAACAGAAAAGAAAATGCGAAAGTGCGCTTTTTGAAATGCTTATCATTTCAGCTAGCTCACGCAACTTCAGCCGACGATCATCCAATACCATGTTGTAGATTTTCTTAACTCTGTCTGGCTTAAACACCTCAATTGGTCGACCACTACGATGTTCGTCTTGGTAGCTTGTACGGCCTCGTTTAATATCTGCTACCCAATATTTTACAGTCATAAACGAAGGAGCAGACTCCACCAGAGTTGAATCTAGCTCGGTTTTACGGTGTTCGTCTTGGTAGCTCGTACGGCCTCGTTTAAATTCTGCCACCCTATATTTTACGGTCATAAGCGAAGGAGCAGACTCCACCAGAGTTGAATCTGGCTCGGCTTCAACATTGGTTGGACTGAGATTTTTAAATGGAAATATTGAATTATATAATGACGACCAATTATTTCCATGTTTACAAATTCAGTGAAATCGTTTACTTTCAATAGCTCAAATAAAAATGCTAAACGTGGCGCCTGGAAACTTAACAGATGTTTTACAAGGTTGCCACTTTACACCAAAATAATTTTTTTTTCAAACTACTGGCACCATTAACAGATGTTTTACAAGGTTACCACTTTACATCAAAACAATTTTTTAACTACTGGCACCATCTACACGTCAGTTCGGCTAGTTTTGGAACTTCACTCGTATACGTATCATTTGACACGGCCACCCAGAGGAAGCGTTTAGCGTATCTTTTGATCATTTTAAATCGATAATTGCAGTAAATCGTTATGGAGCTTCTTAAAACAGGCAGCCTAATATTTTCCCACATCATAGCAGAGAGATTATAAATGATTATATCGGTATCGGTTATCCTCTGGGGCCTCCCATACAAGTTGGCCGATTTTTTGAAATTCAATCAATGGACAACATTTTACAAGTGAGGACAACATTTTACAAGTGAGGACAACATTTTACAGGGACCAAATTGAGTTTTGGAAAACCGATATGATCCTGCAAAATATTAGACTACGTCAAGTTTGAAAAGGTTTCATAAAGATTTACGATAGTTTTCATATCTACCAGCAAGCCGGCCACACAGCAGAAACACATTTGGTCACGACACTTTGAAAGCTTGCCTTAGGTTGTTTCATTTTTGCATATCAAATGATACAGAACTTTATTCCTTTGTGTGAAAGCCATATAAGCAGTTTAATTTTGAAACGTGTTTGGCACCATCTCCTTTATAAACTGAAACACGATTTTGTAATCAGAAAATGTAATATCCAGCTGGACAGACGAACATCATCAATCGACTTAAAATGTCTTAATAAGGATACTTTGCAATTGGGGCGAAAAATTATTGGACAAATTTTCTTAGTGGGTGTTATAATTTTGCAGCATCAAATGATGTATGACTTCATTCATTCGGGTTATGTATATTTAAATTTTTGATATCTAAAATATTTAATAATATAACAATAATATTTAATATATTTAAAATATGAAAAAATAAAATACAAATATTGACTAATTTTGTTTTTATGTCTATTCAAGATCAAGACCAATTTAACTTTTTGCAAAACCAGATGCAAGAAAAGCAATTTTAGCAAACTGATATTTTTACAATGCCAGGCTGTCCGTATAGGTATTCCGAATTTAATCACGGATTCTCTTCAGCAGACTTGGTATAATGATTGTGAACAACTTATCAAGTCTTGTGCACCTGAGACTATCAACTTAACGAGAATTCTTTCTTGATTGCACAAACGCCGAAAAACATCACAAGCATTTACCTATGGGAAACATTCGCAAAGCTTCTTTCGTTAGTTGTATTGAACAAATTCACCAGCTTTCGAACAATATTAATTTGTTGTTGATGGCATCCCAAGAAATTCGTCGTGCTCTACGAAAGGATTCTCATTAAGTTCAGTGTTTCACATGCATAAAACTTGACAAGTTGTTCACAATCATTATACTAAATCTGCTGATAAAGATACGTGCGACTGGATTCGAAATAGCTATATGAACAACATATCAATATGAGAGAGCAGCTATACAGATAGCCTGGCATTATGTGAAAATCAATCAATATGAGGAGTAGCAGCTATACTGACAGCATGGCATTATAAGGATATCATTCGGCCAAATTTCTTTTCTTGAATCAAGCTTTGCAAAATGCCAAATTGTTTTTAAGCTTGAATAAACATAAGTTCTATTACACAGACTAAACGGACTAAACATAACCAAGTGAATATTGCATAATATTAAAATTAAATTAAAAAGAAATGAAAAAAATCTCAATATTTTATGATGGAAATCTTTTGAAGCATTTCTTTCCTTCTGTTACAGGGGACAAACAGCATTACATGTGGCTGCCGAAAGGGGCAGGCGCGATTTATGCGTAATGTTGGTGGCAGCTGGAGCCAATATTGATGGTCGTGACGCAAGTGGCAATACGGCAATGATGGTGGCTTTCAATAAAAATCATACAGAAATTGCAGCGTATTTGGAAAGTAAGCTCGACCACCATCCCCAAAATAATTTGTAAACCTTTATAAATTTCGAATTAAAACTACACCCTACAACTGGCACATAATGAAACCAACATATACATACACACACACACATGCAATACATTACTTACTCGCAGACATCATACAGATATACTCAGTAGTAATAATGAATTAATACCCGAAATAGCAAACAATCATTAGTGTATAATATTATATATAGAAAGTAATCCTGTAATGAAAATCATAAGCTTTTTTCGTCCTTTTTGTAATTTCAATTTTTTAGATTTAGAAATGAAACACTAATTGTAGCTGTAAAACTACACTATTTTGCTAGAAGGAGACATTGTAGAAAAAACATTACATTTAAATGTTAATGAGATTTCAGTTTATTAATATTAACATAACTTTTCTTATATTTTTTTCAATTTTAACAAATCA
This sequence comes from Philornis downsi, assembly GCA_019455685.1. Lineage (NCBI taxonomy): Eukaryota > Metazoa > Arthropoda > Insecta > Diptera > Muscidae > Philornis > Philornis downsi. The sequence continues at coordinate 783,901 of JAHXMU010000359.1, read as the reverse complement.
ACACATGCACACGATTTGTTGTTTTTAAATTTATAATTAAACCACGACTACACCATGGATGTGGCAACTCACCATAACAATATTAAATTTTAATTCTAAAATCTAAAAACAAAAACATGTAAAATAAATAATTTCAAAATGCATAAAAATATTTTTGTAAATCAATATTATTAAAAACGAAAAACATTCCATAAATCTAATTAATTATTGAATTAAATCCTATATAAGGTCAAGAAAGATTTTTGCATATGGATACCACTAAAGTAAAGAAGATGTAGATCTTGAATTGAATTTTACAAGTTATATTTGTATTCGCTGCTAAGAATGAATCTAAAACAAGAAAATATAAATGGAATTTTGGAACAATATTGAAAAACAAAACCAATTGCTAATATTTTGCAATAGTTGTTAAGTTGTAACTTAAGAGTAAAAAGCAAAAAAAAAACCAAAATAAAAATTTTATTATAAAAAGTCTATAATTTAATAACACAATAACTCAGTCACTCAACATAACCATAATATGTATCTACTAATTTACCAAACATTTCTTGTGAATAAAGTATTTTTTTTGAAATTTGAAAATAACTTCAAAAATTACAACATAAATTTTGTAAAATTTTATTTTAAAACAAATTTAATTCAGAGAAATCCCATTTTTAGGAAATGATTATTGTGATATAAAATTAAAATTTGGAATTTTGAAGAAGACAAAAACAAAAATCGGAATGAATAATTGTACATTAATTATAAAACAGAAAGCTAATTTGCTATTAAAGATTCATTTATTGAGTATAATCAGTGAAAGGTAAAGACAAAAATAAAGGAAATTTAAAAGAAAAAAGGAATATAAATAATTGGCAATATAGATTTTTCACAACACACTTGCAATTTGAAAAATTTTAATGGAAAAAGACTTTTTCTTCGACTTCAACACAAATGATTGACATTTATTTTAAACGACCTAATACAAAAATAGCAACTTAAAAACTAGCGAACCAATTTCTTTGAAAATATAAGAAAATTAACTTTTTTTAAATTCAGCGTTTGAATATGGAAAGTTTATTTGAGTTAGAAAATTTCAAAACCGAAAGTTTAAAGTAAAAACGTTAATAAATGTTTTTTTTTTTCTTTTAATCGAGAAAATATTTTTTTAAAATTAACGTTAACAAATGTTTTTTCTTTTTTTTTTTAAATTGAGACAACATTTTACAAGTGAGGGGTTACAGGGAAAAATTGAGTTTTGGAAAGCCGATATGATCCCGCAAAATATTAGTCTTTTTCTTCGACTTCAACACAAATGATTGAAATTTATTTTAAACGACCTAAAAAATAGCAAACCAATTTCTTTGAAAATATAAGAAAATGATTTTTTTTTTTAAATCCAGCATTTGAATATGGGAAGTTTATTTAAGTTAGAAGATTTCAAAACTGAAAGTTTTAAGTAAAAACGTTAACAAATTTTTTTTTCTTAAATCGAGAAAATATTTTTTTAAAATTAAAAAAAAATAAAATTAAGGAAAAAAGTATATACATTTTCTTTATAATTTTTTAAATTATTTAAACCTCAAACACATTTAAAATTTAACAATCGAATTGGAATTGGAATCGAATTCCTTTTAACCTAAAATCTGCAACCATTTGCACATTTTATGTACCGCAAAAAACCAATTTAAAAATATTGTTGTATTCCAGATTCAAAACCTTAAACATTTATATGACGTTTGAAAAAAAGACTTAAAAAGAAATATTGTTGTATACTGAATTTGATCCTTTTGTTTTAGGAAATAAAATGTTATTACTTAAGTTACTGTTCTACATTTAAATTAGAAAAAAATATTTTTCTAAAAATTATCTTTCTTTAAACAACGCTATAAATAATCAAGAGGAGAAAAGTTGTTCTAACGATTATTAAATCATTTATTTTTTATCATTATCGAATATTTCCCATACTCAGTGACGCTTTAGCCCCATCAAATGAATGAGAATAGAAAATATGTGTTTTACTTTATAGTTTTGTGTATCTTTCTTTTTCAATTCGAAATCAATTTTATAGTATTGAAGAAAATATCTTTTTCCATATAAATAATTTAAAACACAAAATGAATGAGAATAAAAAAATGTGTCGTTTTATAGTTTTGTGTATCTTTCTTTTTCAATTCGAAAACAATTTTGTAGTATTGAAGAAAATATCTTTTTCCATATAAATAATTTCAAACACAAAATTATTTGTAATATAAAAACAATTCATCTAATGGACATAAAAACACACATATACATATATATATTAGAGAAATGTATAAGAAAAAATCCAAAAATTATTATTAATTCCGTAAATTTACGATTACAACCTGCCAGATTTTATTTCAAATCAATTATTATTGAGATAACTCTAAAAGTTGAAGAAAAAAGCTCTATTTTAAAATGTGCAGAATAATAAATATTTTAAAATATGAACTTTTTTCAATGAAAACGATAAGTTTATTAAAAAAAGTAAATAAATAAATAACGAATAAATAAGTAAGTAAATAAAAACAATATTTATTAAAATATTTTTTTGAAGAAGAAAAAATATTACCATATTTTCATTAAGGTATTTTTTGGCAAATCAATAAATTTGCAAAAAAAAAAAAAAAAAAACAAAAGAGAACAAAAACAATCTATTACAAACTTTTATGCCCCAGAAAGGTTTAGTAATATATTGGTTTTAAACAAAATAAAAGTAAATCAAATCTTAGTGGTTTTCATGAACTAACCATAAAGTAGACGAAGACAATCTTAGCAATGAAAAATTAAACATTATTAATAAAACAAAAAAAAAAACAAACTATAAAACAAATACTGAAAAAAACTCAACGAAAACAAAAAAATATTTTTTTTTTCCTTAAATAAATAAATATTTAGACATTTTTGTTTATCAAGAAAATACTACTAAGCAAGAATTTGTTTATTTTCTTTAAAATTTTAACTACAAAAAAAAAAAAGATTGAAAAATGATATTTGAAATTATTAATTAAAACTAACTAAAATCCACTTGAAAAGCAATTTAGTATTAAAAAAACAAAAATAGAAAATTTAACTATATTACAAAATATATTTCTAATTTATATAAAAAATTCATACTTAATATTAATTCCCCGCCCACTAAAACTTTAAACCTGCGGTTCACATTATTTACGGGGAAAGAATTTTAATGTTGAAAAACCAAACATTTTAATTTCTTATAAACATAAATCACAAGCACCATTTTCTTCTATATTTGAAAATGAAACTAAGATATTTCAAAAATAAATTCAAACACCATTTAAAATTTTTATTATTATATAAAACTAACAAAGTAAAAATAACCAAAAACAAAAACTATACACTTGTTCGGAGTTTAACCGGGTCCAAGTAACTTAAACAAAAAAAAAAAAACCAGTAACTCTATTTTAAATTCATAATTTGAAACTAAAAGCGAAAAGAATGAAAACCAAACAACAAATTTCGTTAAGGCTTTAAAACCAACAAAGAAAAGACAACTAAAATTTCGGTAATAAAATTTGTAATTAAAAGCCTCTAATTTGAATTAAAAGATAAAAAAAAATTGAACAAAAATTAACGAAAATGTTTACTGAATGAATCGCTATTCCATAATTTTAATGGATTTTGCTATTTGGACTTTTCACAAAAATTTCGGAAACCCGAAACGCAACATTTTCTCGAATGTTGTTACTATTGAGATTCAAGGTTCATATTTAAATTTCGTTAAAAAGAAAATAAATTAAACAACAGATAAATAATTTAAAAGAAAAACAAAAACAACAACAAAAAACAAAAATACTATTCAAATACACATTTGTAACGGAAGTCTTATGATTCTTAGAAATTAAGGACATTAATTATTGTTGACTTTATTTTATAATATATTTATTTTCTTTCTTAATTTAAGATGATGTGTGAATTATGCTTTGGGCTTTGGTTTTAAAGACATTGAAAATAATATCGTTTGTTATATTTAATATACTTTAAATAATAATGGGTGTACTTTGTAAATAATTAAGCTATTATTTATTATAATTTATTTCGTATTTATTTTAATAAATTCTTTGCACTTTCAAAGAAATTTTTGTGAAACTACCCTGAAATTTTCTTTTAATTAACTTTTATTTAATTAGTTCTACTTGTCTGTGAGACGTGTGAGATGTTTGAAAAACAAAAAAGGAAATTTTGGACAAAACTGAGCAATTTAGAAATTTTAGGTAATTCATTTGCTTAGATATTCCGCATTTCTTCTTCAACTAATCATATGAACCTTTGGCAATTACACTCTAGAGTTCGTGCAGATATGTCAAACAAAGCTCTATTTGAATTAGCTCAACTATGACATATACCGGCATATACCATGTAAAGCTATTCCTATACCTTATAATGCGCCCCAAAGACATTCCAAGTCCTCACTACATTCGATTATACCGTTGAAATTGAAATGACATTTTTGTTTCCCACATCGAATATTTATTCATGACGCTACAAAAACTTGCTATCAATTTTCGCTTGACAGGCCTGCAGATCTTTGCAGAAGTTCAGTTTGGGAGTGCAATCACATGGATTTTTGTGCCACAAAAAAAAAAGTCCTTTTTCTTTCCTTTCCCACAGTCACTTATTGTGTTATGATTAAAAAATGTCCTTATACACCCTGCAAATAAAAAACTACTTTGAATTGATCATTCAATAAGCTGCTTATATGTAGGTACTGCCACAATTAGTCGCCAAGTTGGCTCAACTGTCCTCTATGCTGACGCGGAATTTCACCCTGTCATTTGTGGAAAGTGCTCAATTTAGTTTGTCTCAACAGTGTTTTAATGTCCCAACATTAAGCGAATGGTGTATAAATTCCAAATCCCTCATTATGTAGCGCGACTTTTTATTCGTAGTTTTTTTTTTAAATGGAATAAAACATTCAAATTTGCATCATACGATATATTAAAATTTTTTATTCGAATCGATAAATTGGTCTTAACCATTTAATTTTTAAAGACAATTTCATGTAAATGTTTTCGACGGCTCCGTCTCAAAATGTCCATTCGGAAGGTCCAATTTTTCGTCACGAATAACGCGTGATATGTTATCCTGTAAGGCTTTAATAGTGTTCGGTTTGTCCACATAGGCTAACGACTTGACAAATCCCACAAGAAATAATCAAGAGGCGTAAAATCGCAAGATCTTGGGGGCCAATTCGAGAGGTAAGCCTTGGGGTTGAGTAACACATGACCAATCGCTGACAACGGCGACGAATTGACATTTCATGATCCCCATTAACACTGGTCGCTACGGCAGCAATATTTTCTTCGGTACGCACTCTACGCATGCGAGTCGATGGTTTTATGTTCAACAAAGTAAATTTAGTGCCAAATTTGGAGATAACAGCACGAATTGTTAATTCAAGGTCGATTATGACGACCATAAAATGGTCGTATCAAACGATGCACATTTGTCACAGAGCACGAATTTAGATAGTAAATTTCAACGATTTGCAATCGTTGCTTGTTTGTTAGTCCTTCCACGATGAAATGGCAGAGTTTAGACGCCATTATCAACCAATGCTGCCAATCTGAAAAACTTAAATCTTAAAAAATCACCCTATAGCTATTCTCCATATGTTTCCAATGATTGATGCAAAGATTTATATTAAGCCTGGAAGAATGCTATGGTATTACTCTAGAGTTTATTGCCTTTGGCTTTATATAATTAGTAAAAGTTAAATATCAATCGTCAAAATCCATCAGAAAAGAAAGATCTGCTTGAACCTTTTACTACATTTTATTTTTTGGAGCAATGATCGCATCGTTATCCCTGTATTATTCTCTTCAATACTTACGATTCAATTCGTATCATTTCAAATGATTGTTTGAACATAAAACGCTCGACTAGTTCCGAGGAACTGAATTTTTTTCGCCTGAAAGTCGCTGAGGGCATGCTAGAACGAGCCAATTCTGACTCCACCTTCATAAAAAGCACTAATAAATGTTGGTGAGACATGTATTTACGATTGATTGACATGCAAACTTTCCAATTATGTTGAAACTAAAAAAAAAATATGTCAAAGTCCAACAGAAATCAAGATGATGTTTTCTGCTTTCTTTGATTATCGCAATGTTGTGCACTCGGGGTTTCTGCTAAAAGATCAGACGGTAAATAAAGAACATTATCGGGGCATTGTGAGACGTTTAAAAGAGCAAAGAAAGAAATCTTATGGATTTTGCAACGCCATAACGCACCATCTATCTCACAGGGCTATCTAATAAAAATATCATCGAACAACCAACGTATTCACCTGATATGTCTTTTTTTTTCAAAACTCAAATAACCACTTTGAAGCTACCATTTTCAGCCGAAAGAAGAATTAAAACAGAACTCAAGGCGATACGCCGAAAAATGTTTTTGAATCATTTGTAATGATTTAATTATCCAATTATCGGCACTTTTTCACAAGATATTTATGTACATGTCAAACACCTTAAAATTTTAAAGAGATTAGAGGCTTATTCGTTTATATATCTAAAGGGTGTCCCAACAAGAACGCAAGATTTAAATTTGGCGCCATTCGAAGTGTCATTGTTTGACATTTGAACAATTGTTATTTTTTTGCTAGTAGAAGGTACGAGGTTAGTAAAAATAGAGCGCTACACGAATGAACAACGCATTCTCATTGTGAAATTGTTTTATCAAAATGGTGAAAGTTTTGCGGCTACAGTTCGCAAACTGTGATCAATTTGGGGTCACAATAATGCTCCAAAAGAGTCAACTGTAAAGAGATTAATGGATAAATTTGCCAAAACTGTGTGTGAAACGAGTGATTCACGAGAAGCAAATGCATCCCCAAAGTGTCACTGTGTGGTGTGGATTTTGGGTTGGAGAACCATTGGACCTTATTTTTATGAAAATGAGGCATGTCAAGCGCAAACAGTCAATGGTGATCGGTATCGTGAAACGAAATCTAGTTTTTTCGTGCCTAGAATTGAAGAAATGAATGTGGAGGTCATGTGGTTTCAACAAGACGGCGCTACATGTCATACAGCCAAAGAAACAATTCAATTGCTGCATCAGTCATTTAAATCTTGGGTTCCTGTTGGGACACCCTTTACAACTTTACAATACTAATGTTATAAAAATGTTGTGTATCTTAATAACAGAAAAATATAATTTACAATCTGACAGTCTACTTCACTTATTAACATTTTTCACTTGGTATGTTTTTTGTCCTAAAGTACGGAATTATGACTTTAATTGGAATTTACAGCTACTTCATCAAATATATAAAAACATATAAATATTAATAAAAAAAAAAACTTGAAGCGCATGTCTGAGCGAAGCTGTTGATAGAGCGTTTCATTACTTTGTGGCCTCAGTTAACCCCAATATATATGTGATTAGCAAAAAAAAAGTAGAAGATACATTAGAAAATCAGAACAGATGCTATCGTCTCATGGAAACCAGAAAATTTCAGAATACGTAGGCTCAGCATTTGTCCTCAATATCAGTACAAAAATTATTTTGTAGAGAAACAAAAAAAAAAAAGGCGCTCCGCATATACGAATTACTGGCTATTGCTAATCCCAATGCTTGTTCAAAAGCAAGACAACAAATTTGTCATACTAAGTACACTCATTTGATGACAGAATTCAGAGTCAATGAGAGCTCCAGTTTCAAAAACATGTTTTTTTTTTGCCATACGGAATCATCACAAATCGCCGTCCATCACAAGGACAAGTAGGTGGAGGAAGCGCTCATCGGACTGTAAATTTGTTGTTTTATAAAATCCCTCGGAACTACTTTTTCTACTAACAACAACACAGTAATTTAAGACAGCATTTGGTAAACAGAATAACAAATTGAATATGGTAATGCAATTTTCTTGTATTATTTGACATGAATAGTCAATTTATATTAATTTTACAACTTTTTTTGTATTGAAAAGATAACAAATGAATTGAAATATGTGGTTTTTGTTCCACTAATAAGCAGTGCCAATACTTGCGATGTCAATATATTTGGTTCTATACGTTAGATAATATCCAACCGATTATTTAAATGAGGACGGTATCCATATTCTTCAGTCGATACCGAAACCATGCCTTCCTACCTAAAAAAGAATGTTTGCTTGATCTGGTGGCCTATTTCCGCACAGGCAGGCGGGCGCTGCAGAGCGTGACAGCCATCACAAACGGATCATCACATATTTGGAGCGGAATATGGATTACTTCTCCTTGCCAAACGATGTCAATTGGTACTTTTATTTTAACTTTATTAAGTATTTTCAGTAGGTAGTCCTTCCTAACATTTAATGCCTTTATATGGAATGGTTAAGTGCAAAATTGCCGCCAAAACGCAGTTCAATTCCATAATTATTCAATACAGAAATTCAAAAAGAAAAAGCACCCAATACAAATTTATCGATACTAGAAAGTGTACTATGATCTTGCCATAATTTAGTAAATTCGAAACTCCATTTGTTTCCCTGCAGATATCAAGCATTTGCGTTCAAGATTGTTGGCATTATTTACTATTCTTTCTCTGTCTCTTTTTGGTATCTTTTTATTTATCTTCCCGTCGTTCCTCTTCTGCCCTATCCTCCACTTCTCCCCTCAAGAGCTCTACTTTCTTAGACCATAACGGTCTTTTGATTTAAATGTATAAAGGTTTTGTCCATACCTAGATTTATTGAATATTAACAGGTTTCTCTGGCTTTTAATTTAGTTCATTTTTTGCTCTCCTATTTTGAAAAATTACCCGTTACCTTTTAGTTTTGTACTTTCATATAATTTTTATTGTGTTAATAAATTCTAATTATACTTAGCGTCAAAACTTTACAAAATATATACATACATACTAATATATAACAAAACAAAATACTTAAGTCTGACTATTTAGAAAGGAAAAAACAAGACAACTTTGAAATACCTTCACATTAGAGAAAACCTACTCCTAACTACTCCAAGGAAGTAATCTTCTCTTAGGGCAACCTTAAACTATAACGAAACCATCATCATATTAGAAAGAGAAAAAAAACAACGCTACGAATATTGTAAATATTAAATAATTTAGAATGTACCAAAACAAAAACATAACAACAACAACAACAAAACTGAGCTATACTTTATAAAACAATAGAATATGAACTTAAAAATAAAACGATAAAAGAGGACAAGAAAACTAGAGATCACAATATTTTAGTAAACACATTTAAATGGAGAAAATAAGAAGACAAAACAAATAAAACGAACGACAACATTTAAAATATATATTAAAATAAATACAAACAACAACAAATTACAAATAATACTTAATAATATTGCACTGCAAGCACTGAGGAATTTGATTCAATTTTAAATTATAAGAAAGCAACCAAACAAACAAAATATTAATTTACGACCAACTCTTTTTTGGGTTTCTCAAAATCTCTTCTGAATATTGACAACTCCTATTTTATTATTGTTATTCACAAATAATAACCATTTAGGTTAGATATTTTGAAATCAACCAATAAATTTTTTTTAATTTTCGAAACTCTGGATTTTCAACCATCACATTGGTTGATTGATTGATCCCCAAGAAATATCGTTTAAATATTTTCTTTTTCTTTTTCAATTTCATATTGAATTTAGCATACAAAACAAGAAACAATTTATTCCAATTCTACATATAAAATAAAAATTATCTTTGGACATCCATTTATAAAAGACTTTTTGATTAATATTTGAGAAAAAAAACAACAAAAATATGTAATATCATCATAAGATTCTTTAAATTGTAAATATTAGCAACTTTTTTTTTTTGGATTTAAACTTAAAACTTTATTTAAGAAACAAGATAAATAAATCCTTATTCGAAATAATAAAAAAAAGCTACAAAATTTTCTGATTAAAAACTGTGTTTTAAATACACTGCCGCTCACTTGAATATGGGGGGCGATCTCTTATCATGACAATGACAAACAATAGAGCTCTAGCTTCTCTTTGCAGAAATTAATGCGACTTTATACAAAGCCGTGCTGGAAAAAGCTTTTCCTGAAGTTAAAAATGTTTTCGAAGACGTGGAATGGAAATTCCAGCATGACACACAGCAAGAGTCGTCAAATCATGGATTGAAAGGCAAAATGTTGAGGTTAAGAACTGGCCGCCTTACTCTCCAGACTTAAACATTAATGAAAACGTCTGGGGATGGCTAATACGCAAGGTGTACGAATTAGGCAAGGAATATTCAAGCAAAAGTGAACTTATTAATGGAATTAAACAGGCCTGGTCGTGTATTTCGCTGGGCCTAATGAAAAACCTGTATGATTCTTTAGCGAACAGAATATATCAATGTATTCTCAACCTGGGCGGAAGCACCCACTACTAAATTTTACATAAAATGCTTATTTTTTATTAGGTGTAAGCAAATAATAATACCTTTGATTTAGAATTAATGTTTTCGTGTATAATCTAATTTTTGTAAAATATTGGGTAGCAGAGTTTAAACGAGGCCGTAACAGCTGCCAAGACGAACATCGTAGTGGTCGACCAATTGAGCTGTCCACACCAGATACGTTTAGATGATCATCGACGGAAGATGCGTGAATGATAGGCATTTCAAAAAGCGCTATACATCGTATATTGACCGAAGATTTGAAGATGAGAAAGCTGTGCACAAAATGGGTGCCGCGCTTGCAAAAACATTCGGTAGAATGTTTGGCGATGTTTCTCTCCAATAAAGCCGAATTTTTGCGTCAATTTAAAACCATGGATGATACATCACACCTGTGACAAAGGAACAGAGTGAAAGCAGTGGACTGGAATGTGAAAATCCAAAAAAGGTGAAGACGGTTCCATGGGATTATTTTTGTTGACTATCTTTAGAAAAGAAAAACCATCAACGACGAATATTATGCTAATTCACTGCGGTGTTTAGGTGATGAAGTTATGGAAAAAGGACGCATTTGACGAAAAAGAAAAGGTTGTTTCTTCAAAACAATGCCTCACAGTTCACACACACATCCACTATTGCGATGGCCAAAATTAATGGCTCACCTAATTCGCCAAATTTAGCTCCCTCGGACTATTTTCTATTTCCAATTGTTGGAAAAATGGTTCGATTTGCCAACAACGAAGAGGTGGAGTCTGCGGTTGATGGCTATTTTGAAGAATTCTTACTATAGACAAGGTACTATAAAAAGGGTATAGCTATCAAATATCTCAGGAAAAAGTGTACCCAGCTAAAAGGAGATTATGTTGAAAAATAAAGAAAAAAATTCCCAACTTTATTGTGTCTTCTTTGTTAGGTCGACTAGTTTTGAAACCGCCCTTGTAGATATATGTATGTTTCAGGGACTGGAATGATGTCCCAACAGCATCGATACAACAAAGGTCACAAAAGGATCTGAAGATGGACTTGCACGGAGTCAAAAACGTATCCTCGTAGGTGATTACTGAATTGATTGTAACTCCTCCAACCAAATACCTAATTTTCAATTTAGAAATGTCTACTTGAATTTACAGCTAATTTGTTGTATATTTTTCTGTACACTATTAAGAAAATCTGAAAATGGTATTGATTTGCTTCTGACATTCAAACGAAAATTATACTTAATTTTACTTCTGTTTCCGAAAACCAAATGAAAACTGTATTAACAGATTTGTTACAGGATTAGTTCGAAATGGATTTAATTCGGCAGTTACCATTTCGATCGATTCCGTTTTACTTTTTTCAAATTCTGGTCGATTTTGTTTTTTTACCACTACTACTTTATGTTAAAGGGGTAACATCGAGCCGATATTCGTCGTTTTCTTTATTAGACCCGCCTCTATCAAACTTTTAGCATCAGCAGTGCCTAATACCTTTCTGTGAGTACCGGAGAGTTTCGCTGCATGACACTTAAATCCCATTAACGTCCTTTCTCTTTGTTGTAGTTGGAAGGAAAGATTTTTTCAAAGAAGTTTAAACTGTGATGCAGTAACAAAAATATATACGTTTCCATGGCAGTTGCCATCGAATGTGCAGTACATGGACTACGTGTCCAGGAACAACGGCTACTTTGAGATGTGACATTTATTTCACAGAATAAGACGAAAATTAAGGTGATACGAATAACTTTATTGAAATTTTTCGAAATGCGTAGGTATACATATATAAATATTACGTAATGAAGCATGAGATAAAAAAAAAGAACTTAAACATAATAGAGTTAATGAACCTCGGTCATATGTGAATCAAACGTAATAAATCAATAATCAGTAAAAGACATAAGAGTGGGTAAAACAAAATGAACTCTTCAGTAGAATTTATACTCTTACTTAATAACTACACGAAACGTATGAATCTTTCTTTATACGAACGTCGAACACAAAAAGCATCAAGTGATGGCATATATAAATACGGCAAAATCATAATAATTAAAACAAAACGAAAAATCCACTTTTAAAATAGTTTTGATTCCAAAAAGTTAAAACGAACAAAAATAAATTGTATTCTTTTCCTTGTGAGTAAAAAATTTAGTTATAAATTGACTTTTCATACGATTGTCCGGCAATCCAAATGGGATTGGAATTAACACGTTGGGCTGAATGATAACATTCCCTCAATTCTAATCCAATCACATCCACGTAGCGCAACAAGTACTTGATACCGTAACCATGTTGAGATTTCAATGAGATCTGTTCACTATTTTTATGTTGCAGACATTTTCCCACAACTGAGCCGTTCCTCCTGTACATTGCAAGATTGGCTGACGTTTCGTCATGGTGAGATATTTGGGCCAATGGTGCTTGCAATAGCACAATTTCTATGTCATTGAAATTATTATTCAATTTGGCATTATTACGAAACTTCGGCAACACTGAGTAATAGTGGCTATAAGGATTTTGAGCATCTATCTCGAACCTGGCAAGCGACTGATGAGCAAGGAATGAGCGTTTGTATAATGCAAGTACTTTTTCTGAATTCTGCGAAGCCAAAACTTCTAGGGACAGGACAAGATCTACAACTGCTTTAACATTTTTGAAATTTTTTTGTAGATTTAATGAGTGCATTTCTTTGGGGTTTTGAAATGTATGAACTGAAAACATATTAATATTACTGTTAAAATTGGGCAGTGGAAGACGAACCCACATTAACCTACCCAATTCAGCACTGGTATCATTGACCACTTTAAAGAGTGAGTGTTGATTCAATCGACCCCATTGGCGTTCTATCATCTTAACCACCAATTCACACATCAACAAATGTATATCGGCCATACGTGCGACCATAATTTCGAATACATATAACGAATATGAACCCGTAAAATTATTCTTAAGCAGCACCTAAGGATATAGATGGCGATAAATTCATGTAAGGGTATTATATTGCAGTAAGTCAATACTTACCCCAGCATATTGTAGATGGTATGGACGAAAACTGGGACCATATAGGACAATGGGTATGGACATATTGTTAGCCAAACAATAAAGTCGCAATTTGCTACAATAGTCATTGGGCAAAAAGGATGGAAACGTTTTTCTGTGTTTGAAAAAAAAAAAAAAAATAAGTTACAAATGGCACAATTTGTCGTGGGGAAGTTGTTTCAAGGGGGACTATTTTAAATTTATTTTTTGGTTGCATATGAGAATTTCGCAAAAGTTATTAGTTTCTTTGAATGAAAGCCTAGTTTATGAAAGATGATGCACCGAAAATTGAAGAGAAATTTTATTACTTTACATCATAAACTTTAACTAAATCTGTTCGCAGGCCTGCAATTTTATTCCCGATATGCAACAACTGCAGATTTCATCAATATTATGATTCATTTTATACGAGTATTTGCTGCAGTCTTTGTTATAGCTAGTACTTTAGAATAAGATGTTATATTATTTGATTATTGGTCATTTGCACCGTAGCTGCTTTTAGTATAAAATATTAAGAGCGATCTTTTTTACATGTCCAACACTGTAATTTTCAGTATGAACTTATTTTCAGTTGAGTAAAATTGGCATTGATTACTTTAGGAAGAATGAGAACGGAGAAAAGTAATGGAACTTTTCAAATCAAAGCATTTAGCAGGACACATTATGAATTAAGACACAACAGAGTTGAACACCGCACCCAAATTTGAAATCATGTAATTTTCTGAAGCACATTATTGACCACTTTTTATATGCATAATTTCTCATCACATAAAATAGATCTGAAACATATAAATCAGATGTAAGAATAATCTTGAACGAAAGTTCGGCGCTATAAATACAGCAGATCATATTCATGCATACAAATAAATGTGTCTTTTTAAATGTATTATGCGTTATATCTCTGAAACTAGAGCTGACCCCCCAAAGAAACAAACGATATGTACATTCTGTCAAAAAATTACTACTAATAGATCATTTAAAAACCCGCTTAATAGGAAATTGAGCGCGATCCATCATTAAGTTTGCCTAAAAAGCTTGATTTTGTCAGTTCAGCTCAAGTTTGTTTTGCAATTTTTACAATAGATGAAAAATTTGGCTGAAATTTTGTATTGCAAATGGAATTTCCCGTGTCGAATCGCAAAATATGTTACATAAGACTTACGGTGAATCGACTTTATCAAAAAGACCTCATATGAGTGGTACACTGCCTTCGAAAGCTGTTGAGATGTTTCGCAAGATTTGTCTCACTCTGGTTGGCCATCAAAATCTTCAATTGAACTTAATATCCATAAAGTGAAGGAAATGGTGTTAAGTTTAAGTTTGCGACCTCCATATGAGTGGTACACTGCCTTGTAAAACGATTGGGATGTGCCGGAGGATTTGTCTCGCTCTGGTTAGCCGTTAACATCTTCAACTGAACTTAATATCCATATAGTAAAGGAAATAGTGACTGAAAATTTAAGTTTGAGATAGATAGCTACCGAACTTGATGCGTATCATGAATCAATGCGTTGCCACCCGATTAGTTCCGAAAGATCTTCATTTTTTGCAAAAACTCAATCCTGCAAAGATCATGCCAGTAAGAGTCAATTCCATTCCACATTCTTAATAAGCTTTATAATTGGTGATGAGTTTGACATAAAATCAGTCAACAACCTTCGGAATAGAACATTCCAATTTAAACCATGTTAAAATCGACCAAAGGTCAAGATACAGTTGACTATTTTCTTTGATTATCGCGTTGTTGTGCACTCGCAATACTTGCCAGAAAGTTAGACGGTAAAAAGCGAGTATTATCTAGGCGTTTGAGAGAGACAATTCGCCGCAAAAGGCCAACTTTGTAAAAAGAAAATTCATTTTCATTTTTTTTCATTTTGCACCATGATAACCCAGTATCTCACAAGACTACCATTGTGGACAAATTTCTGATCAAATAGCTCAAAAGTATCAATATATAACGACAACTGAAGTAAAGACGAAAAATACAATTTAAAATCGACCTAATCCTTGTTGCACACTACACTGAGCAATCAGAATCCTTGCCAGAAGATCAGATTGTAAATAGAGGATATTACCGGGGCATTATGCGGCGTTTGAGAGAAAGGCTACAGAGAAAAGGCCAGATTTGTAGAAAGAAAACTTATGAATTTTGCACTACGACAACTCACCATTTCAAAACGCTATCATTGTAAACGAATTTCTGTCCAAAAACTAAGCAAATGCCTTCAAATAACCACCGTATTCAACTGATATGGCTCTGGTTGTCTTTTTTCTTTTTCCAAAACTAAAACTACCATTTCGAGGCAGCCGTTTTCAGTCAATAGAATACAATTCGTAGCTAGAACTGAAGTTTTAATGATTGGATTATTCGTTATTATTAATATATTACTTCCGGAGGGGTTGAAGGTAATATAATAAATTTCAATAAAAAATAAATAAATAAATTGATCAATTCTCGGTACCATTTTAGCATCAGATGCCTCTGATTAACTACTACATCATTCTTCTGACTGTGCAGAAACTTTGGTATGTTAAAACTTAACTAGCTTTTATATTTTATGGCTGGTGAGCCAATAAGTTCTTGTTATTATAATATTGAGTATTGAGTCGGATTCATATATAAACATCATGAATAATCAGTCTGTCCAGGATATTATGGATATGTAACATATTGTCTCGGCCAAGGAGACTTTTGTATTACATTATGAATTACAAATAAATAATTATTTCTGCAATGTCTGGTATACCTGTAGATTCTGGGGGAGTTCAATGCGCGAGAAATGGAGAGTGAATACTTCTTTTTACAGACAATCGCAGTTTAACATAATTGGACAGTTAGCACAGAAACTTATATGGAAAACATAAATAAACTGAACTTTTGTAAGTCTTCGATAGCCTCTTGTACACCTCGTGCAATTATTATGAAATTTTGTTTGCTAATTCTTATATTTCTGGCGGATTTCTGAAGCGATTGTTGTGGCTAGAGTGATTTATAGCTTCATGAACGACGTGCTGATAACCAGATAAGTGGCGGTGCCAAAAACGACTTACTTCATACAGAGTATACCGTTTTTGCACACGTTTCCTTTAAAAACTCAATTTTATTTGTATTTGTCAATAACCAGTGCCATAATTAATAGAATGTCTCCCTCCCCTCTTCACTTATCAACTACCACCAAAAAGTCGTTTTAATTATTAAATACCTCATTTTTATGGAAATCTCGTTTGGTCCTTGTAATGATAAGTTTTTCCTATACTGACGACGTGGACGATGCACAGTCTCATAGCCACATAACTAAGCTTGTTGAAGGCTTAGCCCGTTTTGCAGAGATTTTCAGTACGTTTTTATTTATTTAAACAACACCACAACGATAATTGGGGAGACGGCCCCAATACAATATAGGAATTTCGATGTTTATTTCTCATATCATCCAACTACCGCTACCGTCTGTTAAAAGATAGTAGGAATTGCGATGATTCTTTCTCATATCAATTAAATACTGCTTTACGTTGTTTTGGTTTAATTAATAAACGGAAAAATTTGTTAAAAAGATTTAAAACTCCCATTTTTCCCCCTATAGAACTAATTTTACCCAATTTCAACTGTAAGACTGTAAGACATTTTCGTGCTACCTAAACCGAGCAGTTTAGACGCTCCTGCGCTTACAATTAGTACAGAATTTAGTTACTACAAACGCGGTGATAAATTTATTTGGGGGTATAATAAACTTATGAAGGGTACAAGAATAATGAGGCAAACGCCATTACTTGAAGTACAGAATTAACATATCGTCGAGGAGAACACGAAGACCTCTACCAAATCAGATAATACAGCAGAAATTATTTCGTTATATGAAATATTACAAAAAAAAAAAAAAAATGATTGGAAAACAATATCCACGGTGTCCTAAATGTTGTACGGCAAAGAGCTTACGTTTAATACGAAAGTGTTAATTTTTTCAAATCAAATTTAGAACCTAGCCAATCTAAATCGTTATGAAGAATGTTGATATGTAGACTGAGTTTTCTGCTGTTGGAGTAGGAACAGCTTGGGGATTTTGTTGCTAAGGCTTCTTCCCCAAACCAATTTAGAGCCTTGGCCAGGGCAGCAGCCATATGTTTCTTCTAGGTATTTATAAAAAGGCATCTTTGCTCTGATCATCAATCGGCACAATTAAAAATTATTTCGCAATAATACGGGTCGCAGCTATCCGAACTCTTATGCTTAAATCAACTGGAGAAGTTTACCATAGTTAAAACAAAAAGTAGATTTTTTTAAATACCTATATATAAAAGTCGGCTTTCAGACTTCTTCAAATGTACAAAAGTCAGTCTTACGAATTTTTCAGTTGCAAAAAGAATAAAATTTTTGAATATAAATAAATTAATTTAATAATTAATTTAAATATTGTACTAAAAACTAAAAATAAAAAATTGAAAATAAAAAATTAAAAATAAAAATTTAAAATACATTTATATTAAATCACATGTTTGTGAGAGTCGGCTTGATACCTAGTTGGCAAAACAAAATAATTCTTTCAGAAAGATGCCTCAGTTCCTTCCCTTTAATGGGTAGTCTATAAAACGATTTTCCAAATATAAGGATATTAATCTCTATGGCTTGTTTATAGATAATTAGACCAAGTTTAGCTTAGGCAATACGAGATCCGAAATACAATCCTAGTGTGTGTCTGTGAAGTGATTGTAAATTGCAATTTAGCCCTCTCCAAAAAACATCCAGTAAAGAGTTTTCTCCAGTTTTTGCCGTTTTGATACCTTCACCGAAAGAATGGAGATAGATATCGTTTGACACAGCAACAAAATTAAACACTGAAAACGAGTTATTGTGAGCTAACTCTTCTGGTAATAAATCCTAGACACGTTCTCCGAAGTTTTGTTTTTACTCCGTAATTTCTGTTTTATTGCACAGCCATCTATGTTGCCATTGTTTATCGTATTGCTCTATAACCTTACTTAACTTGGCCCCTTCTAATACTTCCCATATATAATAATGGCTTAATCCAATCCATATATTCTTACACTCATATGTATCTTTCAATTTAATTCAGTCAAGTTTGGCATATATCAAAAGCATTGAATAAAGTCAAATGCGAGATTCCAAAAATGTCCATTAACAAATCCCTTCTGCTGCTGTCCATATAAATTGGCTGCTTTACCAAAATTCACATTTTCCTCTTAAATTTCTAACTAGAAATTGAACTTTTGTCCGTAATTGATTGTCGCTTTTTGGTACCTCTCATAGAAATTGACCGTTTTAGCAAAAATCAATATTGGCAACATAAATTCTAAGCGCAACTTTCAATACATTATGATTTTACTTCATTATTGTGCGTTAATTGTGCGGAGATTAGAACAGATGTTTGTCTTTGCAAAGTTGAGTTGGAAATATTCACAGAAATAGTACCGAACTTAGCGGACAATTTTGGATGCAGTCCGCTTGAAGTTAAGCTCTAAAAATTGATGCCTTGCAACTATAGACACCTATTGATACTATTTCTCTATGTTGACACCGATGTAAAGTCTTTTATAAATGGTTAGCGATTTAGTAGTTTCAAAATCGCCAGTCTGGTAAGGCTGTCAGCTGAAGTGTTATTTATTTAGTGAAAGGTTTGCCATTTACGAATATAGATCGTTTAACAACCTAAAAACGCATAAAGATAGTTAAAACTTACTACAAGAGTGGTGAATCGAACGTGGCCACTTTTGTGCATTACCGGGGTGATTATGGTCATCACAATCGACCTACTGTGCAAAGGTTTGGCGAGATTATAAAAAAAGTTAAGAGAATGAAAGCGTTACAGGCGTGTGCATAATCACAATGTACGCACCTCCGAAAATATCGTTTCTGTTACTGAAAGCGTGGCGGACAATCTGAATTTCAATTCAGAGTGCTATGGCCGTATGATAGCCGACTTTTTTAAACCGGACGCGATATGTGGTTTCTACAAGACGGTGCAACGAGCCACACAACACGATCGATTTTGGCTTTATTGCATGAGAAATTTCCTAAAAGCGTAATTTCAAGTTTTGGCGACGTCAATTGGCCAACAATATCGTGCTATTTGACGCCGTTAGACTCGTTTTATGGACCTACATCAAAGACCGTGTTTACGCATATAATCCCCAAACGTTAGAACATTTTAAAACTAATATTCGTCAAGTTATCGCCGAGATACCGCCCAAAATGTGCGAAGACGTGGTCGAAAACTACCTCAAAAGGATCCACTGCGGCAAACAGTCCGGAAGCGGTCATTTAGTTTAATTTAATTTATTTAATGGCATTGTACTTCGTGCATAATGGCAAGGTCCAAACATTATAATTAAATAAAAGTTTCATCGAAATCATAACTTTATGTGTATTTTATTTCACTTTATTTTTGGAAACCGAAAAAGGATAACGTTATTTTATTAAAATTTATATTTGACAGATCTAGCAAAACATTCATAAAAACATATGTCGACTTTTGCAACACAAAACTCGACTTTTCGTCTTTTTCGCAACACAGAAGTCGATTACGATTTTCTCATTTTTCCCTACAAAAAGTCGATTAGTCGGTAGATTGAGGACTATTTATAAAAAAACGAGTATTGAAGATAGTCGGTGTATGATGAGGGATATTGGTAACTACTGAGAGGAAAGTAAGGAAAGCAACATTGAAGCAAAGTTTGTTTAAAAATATGTAATTTTATTTGCAAATTTAAAGTTCCTGTTCCAGATGGGAATCAACTCCAGCAAGAACTGCTTCTGGGCAGAATTAGGATCGTACTATATCCCCATATTGAAATGAAGCAGAACACCGTCCACACAAACAATCAATGAATGAACTTTAGCCATGGATATACATTTGCTGGTAGCCTGAAGATAACTCTTTCAAGTTGCAAATTTCAGAAGGCAATGCACGCCGATTATCGACGATGCCATAGACAGTCACCATCGCATAAAAAAGAGGTCGGATATGAAATATAACGGCTTGAGGACAGCAACTATCCGGTTGCCGATGATCTGCCGACAGAACTAAAACCGATACCGGTATCCTGATAATGAGCTTCCATTAAACATGCCGTACGATTGGAATCTAAGCGTGTTATGTCCTACGTCCAAAAAAGTGATTCAAGCGCATGTATTAATTTCAGCATTATCTGTCCTTTAGCCATACAAGGTGTAGAGAGAAAAAATAATTACCACTTTTGAAGTTGATTCGAACAACTTGTAAGAGGTTCGATAGGAACTAGTTCTACATATATATGAACGCTTTAGAATCATTTTGGTAATGGATTAGAGCGTCTCCCTTGAACTAAGTCGAAATAGAAGTTACATGAATAGCACTGTATTGGTTGCTCTGTAGCAGCACTAAGCAATTTTTCGTATATAAGCGTCAATTTTAGTTAAATCCTTTAGCTGGCGAAGACAGCTGTTAAAATGATTGTTAAACCATTAGATGAATCTTTCAATCTGTCAAAATTTGTGCATATAAAGGCGAAAAGCACTACTAAGCAACTAACGAAGAAAAAAAATTGAGTGGCCCTTTTTATCGTCCATATTTAATAATAACGAATAAAAACATTTATCTCTATACTAGTGTGCTACAAAACCAAAAAATGTGTTCCAAATGCTCGTATTTACGAGTAATTAACGTCTATATTTTTAAATCATCAACTTTTGCTTTATAAAATAAAAGACTATTAAAGAAGTGGGAAAATATTTATAATTGTCAAATTACCTTAAGATTTTAGTTTGATTTACCCATTAATATAGAACTTTGCAAATAGGGGCTTTTTTAACGGAACTGTTATTTTTTTCTTCAAAAAGTTTAACAATTCTTTATTGGCTTATAACATTGAAGCTGAAAGGAAATCCCTTTACAAGTATATATATTAAGGTGACCTCAAAAACTAAGATTAAAATTTGAATTGTTTTGCCAAAATTAACAAATTCCCTAAGCTGTAATATTTCTAACTATCTTCAAAAAACTTTATTTTTTTTAATTAGAATTCGCTCTGTTACTTGTTTAGAAAACAAAATAGGTGAACATTCTAATATCTGGTCAATCCATTACCAGCTTATTGTGTTCATTGTGTTCAGCTAATGACGCGGTAGCTGTAGCTCATACTTGATTTCAAATAAGCGAATTAATTACAACTAAAATATTTTTATTGGCATTGCTGTTGATAATGACAAAAACCAAACTTATGGAATATTAAATAATTTGGAAATTGTCTACGATACTCTGATAAGTTTAAATGCTTCATTTTTTTAGTGGTATTGCAAAATGTAAATGAAGTAAAAAAAAGTAACACTAACTAATTCCCATGTAAGTTTCGGAAGCTTTAAAAAAGTAGCAACTTTTATGTAAACGATTTTCAGTGAGTCTAAAAACTGAATAAGGCCACTAAATAAGGCCACTAAATATGAGGAGCCCTGCCATATCCCACTCATGCGATGCAAAGAAACTTTATTTAATGGATTACAATGTGTTCTTCAAGATAACTTTCAGCACAGAACGTGACTTCCATGGCAATAATCTATACCTTCATATACCAAAAATGTCTTCAGGACGTCTGCAATATGGAACGCGTACTTCCAAGACGCTTTTTCGCGTAGTGCCTTGCAAAACATCTTTTTTACGAACAAAGGGTCCTCCTAAAAGAGTTTCTGTTGTGGGAAGAACTATCCAAACTCCTTTACGAAAAGCAACTTTGGAAAAAAAACATTTGATGCTTTTCCGCACAAATGGCACCTTCCAGCAGAATTTTCTACATAAAAAACGACACTTTCCTATATAAAAAGTGTCTTCCAAGACACTTTCCTATATGAAAAGTGTCTTCCAAG
>JAHXMU010000359.1:701034-761640 GCA_019455685.1 Philornis downsi | reverse complement strand
TGAAAAGTGTCTTCCAAGACACTTTCCTATATGAAAAGTGTCTTCCATAATATTTCTAATTACCCTCTAAAAACTTTATCTTTTTTAATTAGAATTCGCTCTGTCATTTGTTTAGAAACGAAATGTTGGACATTCTAATATCAGGTCAATCCATTACCAGCTTATTGTGTTCATTTTGGTGCTATGTTTTGAAGTGTCTTTTTAATGTGTATATATAGGTATCTGTATTGTACTCACTTATTTGCAGGATGACAAATTTTCTGCAAAATATAAAAAATTTGTTAGCCACCCGAAATATACATTTTTAAATTGTCGCTTACCTTTGTGCCGGCAGCAGCTTGCTTCAATTCTTCCTTTGGTTTTGCCCATTGCACCTTCAAATCTACACCCCACATGCGCACTCGCCCTGGTGTCAGACGTTTCTTTGCTTCCAATGCCATTTCGTGGTCATTGAATTCGATGAACGCGAAACCACGATTCTGCTCCCCCTCACGACCCATTATCAACTTGTTTTGCCGCAAAGCCGCGTAAGCTGTACAGCTTTGCATCTGTGGGAAACAAAGCTTGAGGGTATCCTCAAGCAAATTCAATGGGATATCTCGCGGTATGCCACTGACGAACAGACGGTTCTTACCCTGTGACCTGAACACAACCAAACGTTCCTCACCCACAAATAAATATTTCAGCAATTCAAACGCAGCCATTGCGTCCTTCTCGGTACAGAAGCGTATGAAGGCATACCCGCGCGTAGAGTTGCCCGTATCCATCATTAAGCGAAACTCATAGACGCGTCCGATGCGATGCAACCATACAAGGAAGCAGAGTTCGTCTAAATGCTGCGGTATTCGCGTCACATAGAGTTCGCAACGATATGTTGGCCGTGGATCCGAGAAATCGGGCGGTGGTCCAAACACTTTGCGACCATTCTCCAATATTACCGGCATGGCGGTGGCGGCCTCAAGGGCCCTGCTTTCTGGGTAACTTTCGTGCACCCAGTAAATCATAGTATCCGTAACTATCAAATCTATTTAACCGATTGAAATTCGAAGACGTGCGTTTACATTTATTATGCGTAGTTTATATTTTTCAATGGAATTTTTTTCTATTTAAAAATGGCACTTCAGCGCATCGCGAACCAACGGTATTTTTTGTACAACTTAAAACAGGGTGCTGAGTTGAAAGCTGGCAAGAATAAATGGCATCACTCTTCGCTCTTTATTACATGGTTGCCCAATTTATAGTTGTAACAGAGTTGGTGTGATAAATTTAAACCTCGTTGGGAATAACTTTATGAAATCAATCACTCTGTTAGTGCGTTTCTATACTCGTATCTGTTTTGAGCCGAAGCAATAATTCTATAAGAAAATACATTTAAATAATACATTTCGTTTATGAAAATTAAATGTTACATATAATATACTCTATTTATAAAAAAAACACAATTCTTATGGAGTCATTTATGTAACGAAAAATAAATGCCTTGTGATAAATGTGTCTTTGAGATAACTTAAATCCAATGGAATCTTCTATACAAAATTTGATTTCGACCAACTGTTTTTATAAGAAATGTTATTACATTGTTTGTAGAGTAAGTTAAAAAAAAAATAACCGGTCGGTTAATTTTCCGGTTGGGTCCTATCTGGGCGGCAATAACTTTACTTTACCACAAATAACTTTACTTAAATATTACTGGCTCGGAGATATTACAAAAATTTGTTTGACACTCAACTGTTTCGTAACATCGTGAATGACGTTTTGACTCCAAAAATTTGGTTCCTCACAAAATCTCCCGATATCTACAACGCAGAATATTTTATTTCAGCAAGTTTCACGGCAAAAACCGTTCGTTATAAAATAAGCAGCAGAATGTGCATATTAATCACTTTTCAGCCAGAAAATATCAACCGTAGTATAGAGAAAAAACTTTTTTAAAATTTTACAATATTGTATTTAGTTTTAAAATATCCATCTTTTATTTTAGACTTACGCTACTCCAGATTTCCGAAATATAGGTTGCCCTAGGATCTAACTATGTTCCCAAGTATGGGACCTGATATAGTGTCACGTCAGGCTTCGAAAACGGGATCTTTTGTATTGGTAATGTGGAATTGTATTTTTGTTATGGTTTTGTCGCGATGTAAATATAAATTATTTGTTAAGATATTTCCTATTTTGACCTGTTTTCTTTTTTAAAGAAAACATATTTTAGTCCACATCCCATTGGAAAACCGATCTAAGTTGATGTATTATGCATGAGAAGAAGACGTTGCCGTCATGCCCATTTATCTTGCAACGCACCAATACGCTGTCCATGACATTGTGGACAGCGGTCCATATTGGTGAGAATATATGTATGCTTCAGCATGTCAATTTGGTATCTGTCCACTTATTTCTTATTCTCTTTTTCTAGCCCCTAATAATCCGTTTTTCTCGCTTGCGCTTAAGTGTATTTACTACAATTTCGATAATAGCAATTATGATACAATTGTTGCAACAGGGTTGGCTTCTTTTAGTTGCAGTAATTGGAAATGTAACGGAAACATAGCCCGTATTAATGCAATACTCCTTTTCTATGTATCACGTACTGATAATTTTGTTGAGTTACCCCACCTCTACTGTCGCCATCTGTTGTTGCTGTTGCAGTTTATTGCTCGACTGATGTTTGCCGCCTAATTCAGTCTGGCAATGCTAAGATGGTAGATTTGAAAAAAATCGTAATTACGAAGACTTGGCATCATTGCGCAGCAACGGACATTTTTATTCAATGAAAAAAAAAAAATGACGGCTGGTTGTGCATGAGTTTTTTCTGTCCACCGGAATATACCGAATTCACTGATTTTGTGTTTCAAAATACACTCATTATCGATCATCATGAACTATTGTGTAAGTGGCGGTAATTTAGAAAAATCCCAAGCAATACCTTCTGCGAATGTGCCCCTTAACTCCATGGCTCCTACCAGTCGTGCAAACACTGCTGCAGCTAATTTCTATGATTGTTCCGTTAAAACGGATTCTCCGCCATCGCCCTCTTGCGATTCGGCTGCTTCGAATCCAAATGTGGAACTTATGCAAATGAATGGACGCAAAGTTCTGGGACCACCCGAAGACTGGGTAGGCCCTCCACCAACCAGTGCGTGTGAATTGTATGTACGTCGAATACCCAAGAATTTGGATGAATATAAACTGTTGGCTCCATTTCTACGATTTGGTCGCATTTACGAGATACGTCTACCCATGGACTTTAATCAGTCATATCGCGGATATGCTTACGTCAAGTACACCAATGAGGAGGATGCGGCCCGTGCAATGGAGGTTCTAAATCACTACTACATTTTACCAGGACGTAAGCTGGAAATACTCCATTCTTATGAGAAGTCTCGACTTTTCATTAGTAACATCCCAAAGCATTTGGACGAACAAGAGATTGAAGCGACAATGCGTCAGATGTTTCCATCAATGCAGAGGATTTATACACGTCCCATCTCTTCGAACATGGATGATGGTCTTGGCAATGATGGCCCAAAGGAGCTCGCTGCATCGTTACCATCAGGTTCGGGCAATCGTGGCCACGTTTTTGTACATTTCCCGAGTCACATGGATGCTTTGGAGGCAAAGAAACAAATTGCACCGGGATTGATACGTTTGTGGGATCGCGATTTAAAGGTTGTATGGGCGAATACCGAGCGAGAGAGTACGCCAAAGACGGTAAGAGTTATAGTAGGAAGAATTTGCATATATGTATGTAGGGTCCGTTTTCTACAGAAATTAGTGTCCATTTTCTATAGAAAAGTGTCCATTTTCTATAGAAAACAGTTCGTTTTCTACAGAAAATAGAGTCCATTTTCTATAGAAACAGTGTTCGTTTTTTTAGAAAACAGTGTTCGTTTTCTTAGAAAACATTGTTCGATTACTGTAGAAAACAGTGTTCGTTTTTGGTAGAAAACAGTGTCCGTTTTCTGTGGAAAACAGTGTTCGTTTTCTGTGGAAAACAGTGTTCGTTTTCTGTAGAAAACAGTGTTCGTTTTCTGTAGAAAACAGTGTTCGTTTTCTGTAGAAAACAGTGTTCGTTTTCTGTAGAAAACAGTGTTCGTTTTCTGTGGAAAACAGTGTTCGTTTTCTGCAGAAAACAGTGTTCATTTTCTGTAGAAAACAGTGTTCGTTTTCTGTAGAAAACAGTGTTCGTTTTCTGTAGAAAACAGTGTTCGTTTTCTGTAGAAAACAGTGTTCGTTTTCTGTAGAAAACAGTGTTCGTTTTCTGTAGAAAATGGTGCCCGTTTTCTGTAGGAAATGGTGTCCGTTTTCTGTAGGAAATGGTGTCCGTTTTCTATAGGAAATGGTGTCCGTTTTCTATAAGAAGTAGTGTTCGAAAATCGTGGCCGTCTTCTAAGAAAATAGTGTCCGTTACCACATTTTCTATAGAAAGTAGAAAATATGATTCGTTTTCTGCAGAAAGCATGGTTCGTTTTCTAGAGAAAATATGGCTTGTTTTTGTAGAAAATAGTGTCCGCTTTCAATATATGCCCGCTTTCAATAGAAGGTAGTGTTCAGTTTCTACAGGAAATAGTGTCCGCTGTCCATAGAAAATAGTGGCCGCTTTCGATAGAAAATAGCGTCCTTTGCCACGTTTTCTAAAGAGAAGTGTCCGTTGTTAATTTCCTATAGAAAAAGCGTTCATCGAAAATAGTGTCCATTAGCACATTTTCTGTTGGCACATTTTCTATAGAAAATAGTTTCCGGACGCTGTTTTCTATAGAAAACCTGCCAACGGTTAGAAATGTTTGATGACATGATTTTTATAGCAGGAGAAGGTCTGCTGATGAGTTTTTAATAGAAAAAGAGCATCTTGAGCCAAGATTTCAATAGAGAAAGTGCCGGCTGATACGTTTTCATTGGAAAAAGTTGTTTCACGAAATGTTTTCATTATAAAAATGGGAAACGTGTACCTGGTGACACGTTTTCCTACAGAAAAAATGTGTGCCTGATGACACCTTTTTCTGCAGAAAAAAGTGTGTCTTTCAACAAAAGACATTTTTCTATACGTAAAGAGTTAATAAAATTTCAATAACATCAATTTTTTACACGAAAAATATTATATAAGGTATTCTTCTTTGCGAAAGTGCCAATAAGGGCACTTTTCTGCATGAAAAGTGTCAATAAAGACACCTTTCTGTCAACAACTTTTTGGACGAAAAGTTCTAGTAGACGCCACTTTTTCCGTATGAGAAGTGCGTATATGAAGACATTTGCCTATAAGAAATTCGTGTTGAATTTTATTGCAGTCTTATGTGTGCTACCTTTTATTGGTTGCAATCCGTAAATAGTGTCGAATCTTCTCATTTGAAGGGGTAAATAATGTATCGTGTTAAGGGGTTTACTTTGAGCGATAATGTGAATCTGCAGATGGGGATCGTACACAATGTAAGGTTAATGGTTGAAAAATTGCAGTTATGGTTTTTTTGATTTCATTGTTTAGGCTGAAAGATTTGCGATATTTGCTGATGATGTGTTACATGGTCCACTCCTTCATCAGTCATTTCTAATGCGTCGTTATTTGCTTGTAAACTGATGCTTGAGTCATTTAGATTTACTTCTGTTTTACTGAAGGAAGAGAAGATATGGCTTTGCTGCTTTAGTATTGAAACCGCTTTGTTTTCCTTATAATTCTAGAGATATTGCTAAAATGATTTGATGCACCGTTGTACTTGGCTGTAATCTAGGGTCCATTCGCCACTGTAAGTGTCATGAGGTTGGGTCAAGGGAGAAGTTAGATTCTGCTCTGGTTTTTGAGCTTCTCGCAGATTTTTTACCTTCGACGAAATTTTTGTTTAATTGTGTAAGAGAGATTAATTGAGACAGAGTGGACTGGAATTACGCGTAGGGATTGAAACCCTAAAGTAGGTAATTCTTACAATTTTGATAACCTAAGGCCAATTAGTATACTTCCAGCCTTTTCTAAAGTTGTTGAACATCTGATGCGTGATAAGATTTTTTATTATACTAATGATCAGATCATGATTGTTGATTGGTAATATGGATTTAGAAGAGGCTTTAATACTATTACCAATTTACTGCATTTAACAGACACTACTGGGGAGGCAATGAATAATCACGATTTAAAAGTGCTTATAGGTCTCGACTTATCTAAGGCTTTTGACAAAGTGGACCATACTAAGCTGGTTTTCAAACTAATGTCGAATTCTGTTTTCTAGCGCAGTCTGCTTATTGATTCGTTCGCATTTGGCGGGTCTATCATAATTCGTTTCAATAAAGGGCAATTTTTCAGACATGCTTAGTGTACACTGTGGTGTTCCTCAATGATCGGTTCTGGGCCCCACTACTGTTTATATTGTATATTAATGGTTTAGCCGAGGTTATTCGCGATAGCTGTTATCCGTTTTTATATGCTGAAAGTCAATATTTTTCAGGAGTAATTAAACAAATAACTTATAATGTGGCATCAATAACACATTGAGTTCTATAAATAATTGGTTAAATAATAACCTTTACATTAATTGTAGCAAAACTAAAGCTATGTTTTTTGCCTCCACGTTTCAGTCTTCTCAGAATTTTGACATCAACATTAATGGAAGCAGTATTAAGTTTGTAGATGAAATGAGGGGCAGCGTAATAACACTTAATAAACGACTTGATTTTCATGATCATATTGATTCTTTATTTCCAAAGAT
Source organism: Philornis downsi (assembly GCA_019455685.1). Classification (NCBI taxonomy): domain Eukaryota; kingdom Metazoa; phylum Arthropoda; class Insecta; order Diptera; family Muscidae; genus Philornis; species Philornis downsi. The sequence continues at coordinate 754,954 of JAHXMU010000359.1, read as the reverse complement.
ACTCTCCACTCCGCCAAGGTTGTACAAAACGAATATATTCCTTCCAATTCATATTAAAGAGAGGTTAGTTATCTCATGGCTTGCTGATGTCTCAAATTAGTTATGATATTGAAGTTTTTTTTGAGGGCATTTTTAATATGGTAGTAGGCATGTGTATAGTTTGAGGGACTACGACCATATATCACAATATGCTATACGTTTTTTAATTGTTCCCTTTAAAAATTATGTTGAATTTTGAATCATTGAATTATTTTATAAATTGGTAATATCTTATTCACAATTTTTACGCCAACCTAGATTCAGGTTCACCAGATCGACCAGAAATCCACAACTTGTAATTCCTTTAACATCAGATTCTTCTATGTTCTTAAAATTATTTACTGTGCGCGTTTGCAGAGCTTGGAATCGACCCCCTTTGTATCTAGGAAATTTTACTTATTCAAAATAAGTTTTCCAACATAAATTCATTAGGTTTGCATTAAGCGAACTTCAGTACATTATAAGCTCATTATCGACACTAAGTTTCTCTTTTTTCTTATTTGCATTATAATTGCATTTGGTTGGGGAACCATAATATCAACTTTGGTATTAATATTTGAATTCATAAAGTAAAAACTACCATTTGTTTCATTTCTTTTTTTATATTTAATATTGTACTGAAGAATTTTATATCTTATTTGCGATGTTCTATGATTGGTCTTTTTGACTCTCCTGCATCACGATATATGAATAACTGAAAATGAAATCTATGTACAAATCCGTTTTCTCCCTTTCTCTACTCCTTTAGACCAAAACCTTGTTTGTACGTAATGTTGATTTAACGGTCAACAATCGGGATATAATGGAACTACTAGTTAAGCATGTGCCACGCACAGACATTCGCAAGGCATCCAAAGTAAGAACTACAGCCTTTTTAGATTTTACAACAAGGGAAGCGGCCGAAATTTGCTTGAAGCAGTTACAAGGTGTAATGTTGAGAGGAAAACGTTTGGATATTGAGTGGGCCAAGCCTTCAGAACAGTAAGAATTATAATAATTTCAATTCAAAGACTTTTGAAATAAGATCTAACTGCCGTTTCATTGGCAAACTCATACAACAGGCAATCTTTGCATCGCATGCGTGACACGGACTTTGATGCTGTTCTACGCCTCAAATGCATAGCCAACGGTTGGCATATTCCAGTTGTAATATTCGGTTGTTACTACGATCGGGAACGTTTACAGTATGGGGTTGTCGTTTTACGAGATGCCTTGGGCAATATGCGGGCTACATTTTGTATATTGAATCCAAATGAATTGGTGGAAATACATTCGCGTATGTGTGAAGTGGTGTGCGTTCTCATTGAGACAATAGGAGCATTTCCGGATTACAACTATGTCTTTACTGTGGATAAAGATTCGGCGCATTTATGTATGTTTTGGAGCGTTATATTTTTCCTTTAATTGAGGACAGCTTACTCATGTTTTTGCTTTTTTTTCAGTGGGCATGGTTACTCATAATCTTCAAACCATTGATTTTTTGGCTGCTTGTGGTGTACCGACGGATTTCTATTTTGATTTGAATGAAATTTTCGACCTTTCATGGGCTGCCAACTCTCTGACTTATGCGTCTGAGGAAACACTGTTGAATGCCTACAAAGAAAGTTTTCGTACCAACAACGATTGTACCTACTTGAAGAATTGGCCTTTGATATCCCATCGTATTTTTGGCACAATCATGCCCAAATATCGTAACAAACCACCTCTGCGATATAATCTCAATGACACCCAAATTGTTTTGGCTCTTTGCTTTAAAGTTACCGGCACGAATGCTGCATTGCCTATGCGGCCTTTTCAACCATTTCCAGCATGTGCCTTTGATCAAGGATACGAGGGTTTGCGTTACGTTACTTTGAAACTTTTGCCCGTAGCCTTGACCCAATCGAGATTTGTTGTGTCGCACATCTTAAACCATGTACAATTCGGAGGATCACAGTATTATCACCCAGCTCAACGTATAATGTTGCCACCAATGTGGATATCCGGTTGTTCTTATGCAGAATCAATTATACAACCACCGGGAAATGTAACCAGTAATCAAACAAAATTTAAAAAATCCCAACAACTTCAAATGCAACCGAATGTGAATACAACAGCATTCGCAACTACATATTCCCAACAGCCACAAGCACCACCACCGCAACCCCTGTATTTGGTCACCCAGCAACAGACGCCACCGACTACAGTGAATGCCAACACAAATCCTTCCCCTTTGGCCGCAGGAGGAGGAATAGTTAATTTCTTACCTAATATGGTATTGCCCCAGAACATGGCTGCTCCGCATACCGTGCACGGTTATGCAGTAGCTCCATAAGAATACTTGTGAGGATAGTATTGAATCTGAAGGAGCCGCAGATCTCCCCCTTTTAATTTTTAAAAATATGCATGCTATTATTGTTCGAATTTTTTTGTTTTTATAATTTCTCGATTTACATTTTATCATTGAATTTGTGTTTATATATGCGTTTTGTTTTAAGAACTTTTATTGATTGATTTATGCCTCAACGGGATAGTTTGGCTTTTTTAACAATACTTTTCGCTGAAACTTTTGCGTATTTCTTGCTTTTATCTATAATAAAAATTTTTAAAACTGTAAAAGTTGTGGTTTCGATACAATGACTTGACATGTATTTATGTCTATAGATTGGCAGGCGCTGGAAATGTTACCATCTTCACGATGCTGTAGCAATCAAACGGCTAATGACAGCGCTATCGTTTCTTGACAAGCGTCAATCTGTTATGTTCTTTACAACAAGCCTACGGAAGTATATCGTTTAATGTAGCAGTTTTCGGAATGGAATTCGAACGTAACAGTTTTATTGCTTTTTATTTAGCTAGAAAAAAAGCAATCTGCCGTTGTTAATGAGCTATAACATTTACGTGTGAACAAAATGTTTGCGTATCGGATTATTACACGTTACAATGGTACTGGTAGCATCAAAAAGCGCGCCATGTAAGTGGACATCCAAAAACAGCAACATTGCCAGAAATCATTCAAACAGTGAAGGCCAGAATTCAGCGTAATCCATGACAAAAAATTTCAATGTATCTGCTCGTAGCAGGGGCACGTATTAAAAAATTAGCTATGATTGAAATTTTACAAAATACAAAATGTAAAAGATTTAACATTTCCACAAAAACAAAGGTGTTCAGCAAGAGCAAAGGTGTTAAAACGCTTGCACGTCGGTATTGAGCTTGAAAATTTGGTGTTTTTAAATGAAAAAATTTTACGGTTCAGCAGTATGTAAACAAATAAAACGATAGTATGTGGTTAGAATACAAATTAGACCAGCGAATTGCTTTGCGAAAGCAGGCGCCTATATAAGTGATGGTTTGGATCGCAGAAACTGCCACAGAATGCTCATCACTCGTTTTCATTGAACAGGGTGTAAAGGTAAATCATCAAATCTACCGTAAAAAGATGTTAAACCTTGAGTACGTAAACAATTTGGTAGGAACCATAAAAATGTTTCAAAAAAAAAAAAAAAAAATTCAGCACCATCCCATAAAGAGCGTGAAACCCAACGTTTTTACAAGAAACTTAAACTCAATGAAATTTTCCATATGGTCAACTAAAAAAATGTAAGACGGCCAACGAAGGCCTTAAAGATTGCTCCTTTCCGAGAATGGGACAAAATATGATGAATTGTGGTCTGCGTATTCTTCTATTAAGTCTAATGCTCCAGGGGCAGATGGTCTATCATTGAAATTTTTAAAAATAATTTTTCCACTATTTTCGTGCATTTTTTGCACTTATTCAACACGATCACAAGGCATCTTCTTTTCCAGTCCAGTGGAAGTTGGCTAAGGTAATCCGTAGAAAAATGATTCCAGTGATTTCGAAAATTTGAGACCGATTTCTTTAGTTCCCATATTGTCAAAAATTTTGGGGCACATTTTAGAGTGTCAGTTATAGCGTTTCATTGAAAGTGAGTCGTCGCTGACTGACTGTTAATGTGGATTTCGAAATTATAGGTCCAGTACCACTGGACTACTTATCGGTCTTACTGATTGATACCATAAGGAAAGAAGGGTGTGATCAAAAGGTTTGTGTATTATTGTCGTTGGATTTAGAAAAGGCATTTGATCGTGTTGATTATTTATTATTATTTGATGTTTTGTTAGGTAAGTTATACAACAATTTTAATTTTGACGTTAATACCTATTGATTGATTTCATCATACCTATACGATAGGAGTCAATCAATATATGTTGTTGCCAATGATTCGTTGTCTTCTGTTTTACTTGTCGAAAGCAGTGTTTCTCAAGGCTCGCTACTTGGTGGTCCAATACTTTTTATTTTGTACTTGAATGACCTGTTTAGTATCCTTGATGATACATGCATTCCCTATTCATTTGCAGATGATGTAAAATTGTCCTTTAAGGGAGAATATCAGTTTGCTGATGCCCTGCAAAGTAATATTAATTATGCGTTAAATTTCATCTGCTCATTGATGATGCAAAATAAACTCTCAATCAATATTTCAAAAACATAAGCTGTGCTTTTTTCTAATCATGATTTAAACAGGAGTTTAAACTTGGCACACGTGTTGAGGTGGTCCACAGCGTACATTGTTTGGAAGTAGCTTTGGATAACAAACTAAACTTTAACTATCATGTGGATAATGTAGTGTTACTTAGATCGATTAAGGAAAAATTTGTTCATGCTTATATCATGTCTAGTATTCTATATTGTTTAGAACTATAGCGTGATTTCTTAATCTTGGTTTTTTTAAAAGTCGAATAAAACACTCAAATTTGCATCATATATTAAAATTTTTTACTGGAAATGATAAATTAGTCTTTGCTATTTAATTTTTAAAGACAATTTCATGTAAATGTTGTCCGCGGCTCCGTCTCAAAATGTCCATTCGGAAGGTCCAATTTTTCGTCACGTTTTTGAGCATTTTGGTTTGTATTCCACGAATAACGCGTGTTATGTTATCCTGTAAAGCTTCAATAGTATTCGGCTTGCCCATATAGACTAACGACTTGACATAACGCCACAAGAAATAATCAAGAGACGTTAAATCGCAAGATCTTGGGGGGCCAACTCGTTTCTCGTACCATAAGGGGCGAACCTGATGCGAACTCAATTATATTGAATATAGTTCAATTGCATGGGAGATACAAATATACACATATGATCAAAATAATAAGTACACCCTATATTTTTTTAAAGGCTCGTAGACGAAAATTTATTTAAATTAAAAGAAAAAACAAATACTAATTTCGTTTGTTATAACATTAGAAATAAAATAAATACTAAAACAATAACAAAAAAACAAAAATTAAATTCAGTATTTTTCAAAAAGTAAGAAATTGATCAAAAAACATTGGGCAAAATAATAAGTGCATTAAGTTAAAATAAGCAAAAAAGTAAACAAATCAAGTTTTTTCTATAAAAAAAGTTAAAGACCGGTATATCCACCTTTATTTTCAATTATTTTGTTGACTCTTTTAGACATGCTGGGAATAAGTTTACTGCAGGTTTCTACTGGCGTTTCATACCAAGTTTTTTGAACAAAATTCCATAACTGTTCCTTATTTTTAAGAACCTACTTTCCAATTCTTTGTTTCAACTCTCCCCAAAGATTTTCGATTTAATTTAAGTCCGGAGATTGACTTGAGCAGTCAAGAAAGGCAACATTATTATCTTGGAAGCAATCCTTTACCAACTTAGAAGTACGCTTCGGACCGTTATCCTGCTGAAATGTCCATCTAAGAGGCATACTTTCCACAGCATAGTTCAACATCGTATTTCCCAAGATATCTTTGTAGTGGAATCTGATCATAGTGTCGGTGATTCGATGTATCGGACCGACACCATACCACGAGAAACATAGTATTGACCCAGACCATAGTATTGCCGACCCCGTGCCTGACCGTCTTCTTTGTACAGCGAACATAGAATTCCTTACCCTTAGGGCGTCCAACATTTCGGTCACAGTCATTTCCAAATATATTAATTTTTGTTTCATCGCTCCACAAAATGTTTCGCAATTTTTCTTCACCGTCTCTTCCGCACCAATTGGAATAACTTCTTGCAAACGCCAATCTAGCCTTTAAATTTTTTTTTTGTCTAAGCAAAAGAACTCTTCTGGCTATCCGTCCTAGTAAATGTGCTTATTGTAGTCTACGACGAACCGTTCGCGATAAAATTACATTTCCAGTTTCTGCTGAAATTGCTCTTGAAGACATAAACGGGCCCTTCTTTGAACTGTTACAATACGGATATCTGTTGTTTTTGAAGTTTTTTGGGTCTTCCGCGAGTTTCGACGGACTTTTTAGACTTTGAAGCATTTTGTAAAAAAATAGCGATCGATTCATAGTTTCTGCTATAGAACGAAGACTTTGGCCACTTTCTCTTAGTCTTGAAACAAACTTGAAACTTGAAACTTTTTCGACCCATGGCTGAATTTTTTTAACAAAATATTTTGTTATGAATAAAGATAAACAACAGTAAAATAACTAGTCTTTCCAAAAAGACTACAACAGAGTGCGAAAATATTAAAGAATTGAGCAATGTATTTATTATTTTGACCAAGTACTGAAATCACACCTGAACAAAACTAACTCATAATGAAAACAACGGGAAAGCCCCAGTTTTTTTTACTTTTAAAGGCATTACCATACTAAAGTTATTTAAATAAAAAATAATTGCTATGTTTACCTTATGTTAAAGTAACTAAAATTAAACATAACGGAAAAATAAGCAGGTGTACTTATTTTACGACCATATGTGTAGGAATATGTAATTTAAATTAGATAATTTGTATGGTAGGTACCAGAGAGGCCGTGATCATTCCGCTCATTTTGTCATACTTTACGCAGTATTAAAGGGTGTCCCAACAAGAACGCAAGATTTAAATTTGGAGCCATTCGAAGTGTCATTGTTTGACATTTGAACAATTGTTATTGTTTGCTAGTAGAAGGTACGAGGTTAGTAAAAATGCAGCACTACACGAATGAACAACGCATTCTCATTGTGAAATTGTTTTACCAAAATGGTGAAAGTTTTGCGGCTACAGTTCGCAAATTGCAATCAATTTGGGGTCACAATAATGCTCCAAAAGAGTCAACTGTAAAGGGATTAATGGATAAATTTGCCAAAACTGGGTCTGTTAGTGATGTAAGACCGAAAATGTCGCAGCTGTACGTGATGATGTCGTTCAAACTCCATCCACCTCAATTCGACACCGAGTTCAGCAAATTGGTGTCTCCAAATCCACTATGCAGCGAATTTTGACGAAAGATTTGCATCTTCATCCATACAAAGTTCAATTGACTCAGGGACTGAAGCCAGCTGACCGTGGACAGCGAAGGGAGTTCGTTAATTAGGTATTGGAGAGACAACATGAAAATGCTGATTTTGCCGATAAAATCATCTTCAGTGACGAGGCCCATTTCCATCTTGATGGCTTCGTCAATAGGCAGAATTGTCGCATTTGGGGTGGACAACTAGGAAAATCCTCGAGTGATTCACGAGAAGCAAATGCATCCTCAACGTGTCACTGTGTGGTGTGGATTTTGGGCTGTAGGAATCTTTGGACCTTATTTTTTATGCAAATGAGGTATGTCAAGCGCAAACAGTCAATGGTGTTCGGTATCGTGAAATGATAACCAGTTTTTTCGTGCCTAGAATTGAAGAAATGAATGTGGAGGACATGTGGTTTCAACAAGACGGCGCCACATGTCATACAGCCAGAGAAACAATTCAATTGCTGCATCAGTCATTTCCCGGTCGTGTTATTTCCCGTTTTGGAGACCAGAATTGGCCGCCTAGATCGTGTTTTAACACCATTAGACATTTTTCTTTGGGGTTTTTTGAAGTCGATGGTTTACGCAAATAAGCCGACGACGACCAAGTCTTAAAAGAGGAACTTGGACGCTGCATTAATGAAATACCGCAGCATTTATGCAAAACGGTCATTGAAAATTTCATTAAAAGATCGCGTGTGCGCCAGCAAAGCCGCGGCGGCCATCTGCCCATACATAACCTCATTCTGTCCACTTTACGATATAATAAAGTTTCACGATTTTTTTTAAATATCTGTGTTTTATTTAAAATTTAAATCTTGCGTTCTTGTTGGGACACCCTTTATAACGTAATATAATTGACGAGCATTTAAGTAACTTCAGGCCGCGATTTAAAGATTTCAGTGAAAAATTAAATTTCAGCCGATTTGTATGGGAGGTACCAGAAGGGACGTGACTACACGATCGATTTTTCTCTGATATTGTAGAGAAGTGTAAAGCAATGTAATGAATAAAAATCTGGATTATTACAGCTGACTGATTACAAATTACAGAGGATTGATTGAATTTCGAAAAGTCGATCAATTTGGATGGGAGGTGCCAAAATGGGTGTGGCAATGGGTGTGTGCTCCGTTTTCATTTAGAAACTCTACTTTAACAGACGCAACCGATTAGAAGATATGATGTAAAGAATGTATGAGTTAAATCGGTCATGTGTATGATAGATATCAGAGGGTTTTGGGTTAGTCAGTTTTACTTGGAATTCTGAAACAATGCATCCAAAATTGTGTTGCTGTAAGTTACGGATGAGGAGTTATAAGGAGGAAATTGAATTTCGAAAAATCGCTCGATTTGTATGGGGCATATAAGAAATTGTGAATCGATAGCCCATCTACAATCTCTGGCTACGATCTGGTCAAATATTAGGCTGCGACAAGTTTTAAGAAGTTCCATAAAGATTTACAACATTTATCGTGTCCACCAGCCAGACAGACGGATATCTCTCAATCGACTTATAAAGTCATGAAATGCATTTGGTCAAAAGATACTTCGTACTTTAAATGCTTTCTTCCGGGTGTTATAACTGACATATACGTTCACTACTCTGGATGAAGATATAATAAATACACCACTGTCTGAAATTCTACTAAAATTCTTTAACATTTAAGTAAAGTCGAACATCTTCAATAGAAAATATTAAGTTTAGAATACTGTAGTATCCACTTACGACAGGTGAATAGATAAATGCTGCCGCAATATGTTTTGTATTGCATTGAAAATTCGAATTAGTTTTTGACTTCAAAACAAAAATATGCGAAATTTTGACAAGTCTATTTCTCGCTCTCTCTCTCTCTCTCTCTCTGTCGAAGACACATGCAACTTTGTGGCAATGTTATTATGGCATATCGTGTGCGAAATTTAGACAAACCACCTTTCAGTAGCAGCGATATTTTCGAATCGAACGGTCAACTCATTCACATCATAAAAAGGGGGCGCGCATTCAACACCCAACAGAGTCAAAACACAAAAACAAAAATAATACTTTCACACAAAGTGCACGAAGGACGGACATCTCTGTAATTTTAAGACAAAACGAGTGCATATTTATAGAAATTCTTTGCTGAAACGATACCACCAAAGGAAATTCAAATTAATATATGTATGCATATATTAACAATTCTGTAAAATATGAACATTTTGAATATATAATTAAATAACGACAGTAATAATTTATAGTGAGACATTAAAAATAAGTGAAAACTATTTTAGTATTGAGATAATCAATTCCATTCAAATGAAAGTGAATCTATATTCGAAGTGAACACATCTACGACAACGACGAATTACAAGAAAAAATGTCCCAGGGACCTGAGAAATATAGGAAGTATGGTATTTTTCTTTTGATTCTAATATTTCTGACATTTTTGCCACCTTCGCACGAGTTGTTCGGTTGGGGTGACGATGACACCAGTAAATCCAAAGAAGCCATGGCTTCAGATGCCTCTGCGGCCAGGAAGATGCCAAAACGTCATCTAGTAGAAAAGAAATTTAAATTCCACAAAATCGAACGCATCGTATTGGATGACAACGACGACGATGGCGACGACGCAGAGGAGGATGCTGATGACGAGGCCGAGGCCGAGGCCGATAGCGGGGGCAATGCTAGTAAAGATGACAACAATGCTAACGAAGAGGTAGATGACACTGGTGAGGCTGATGACGTCACCAACGAGAAAGATGACGAGGAGGACGCCTCCCAAACGGCCAGGGCTGCTTCTAAGCGCAGTGCCGACAATGATGACGAAGAAGAAGAGTTTCAATTTAAAAAGGCGCGCAAAGCTGAAAAGAAGGCAAGAAGGAGTGAATCTGGAGGGGACATGGCAAGTAAGGAAAAATCCAAATCGTGGTTTTCCAGCATCTTCGGTAGTTCTGAGAGATCCGATAAAAAAGACGATGACAGCAAACAGACCGATTCGGCTGAGGTGGAAACACAAAAATCAAATAGCATCATTGATTGGCTATTGTGGTTGGGCGAGAGGACGGGTCGCTTGAGACCGGATTCCGCTGAAGATACTTCAGCTCCAGCTGAAGCCGACAGTGGTGAAACATGGACTGGTTACTTGAATCGTTGGCCTTTTAATAGTCTATTTCCCATAGGAAAACCACCGAAGCCCATTAAAATGCCCAAAGCGGCTAAGAAAAGTGTCAAAGATGTCTCCAAAGCCGACGAGTCCTCGGGCGAACCCATGAGTCAGGAAAGCTTCGATACTTTACTTCATAATTTGCCCAATTTCATTGTTAATCCAAGTGAGGTGCATGAAACGCAATGTCGTCAACAGTTGCAGATATTTCAACGGCAATTAAGAGGACGCAAATTGTGGACATTACAGAGTAAGTTTTCCACACATAAAGTGTAATAAAATTAAATACATTATTTTTGCATGACATTAAAGGTTTTATGTAGCATAGTTAGTGCGATTCGATTTAGGTCAAATATGTCCCACTTTGATCGATAACTTGTTGCCATTTTGAAGGCAATTCCTTTACATCTCTCTCATGGAAAATTTTATAACTATTGGCAAAAAAAGTGACACAATCACTTTTCGCAAAGGTTTTTTGGGGCGAATTTTTCACCAGCAAAATCATGGGCCATATTTGGTGCGCGCTCGAACAATACGGAGTTAATAAGCCACAAAACTATATTTCTTACTAAAGCCATCTGTGGCAAACTAATAGATTTATATTTACTACATCTAAAATTAATTATCGTTTTATTTTTACCAATATTATCTTATTTTTGTATGGACATACATATAACCGGTTATTTCCTTGGCTATCAGGATTCTGTGTTTCCTTTTATTACTTGTTAGATTTTCATGGCCATCCACCATCCGCATAAAGTAGTGTAATGAAACACATTTTTGAAAAGAAATAAAATCTACCATTAAATAATCAGATATCTTCTCAGTTCGTCTTGTTAAGGTTCCAATATTTCAGCAAGGCGATGGAATGGATGTAGCTGTAAGGATTGTGTCATTGATTTTTCAGTGCCAGACTATGGCAAAGTGTTCAGTCGGCTTCTCCTCTACCCCACTGACATGCTTTCAACAGTGGTAACACCCTCGTTCTGGGTTGATAGTAGAGTCTTGGGACAACGTTTGAAAGCAGGTCACAATACTCGTCGTACAGTCGTAGGGGACATCAGACCCAGAGTCCTGCAAGGTGATGAAATAGATATGAAATGAAGTTAGTTATCGTTTTCGGCCAAGTCTTCCGGGATCCTTGAAATAATATAGTAGAACCTTTGATTCCACAATTCTCTAACCTTCTGGAGCCATCCGAAGGGATGGGAAGGAATAATGTTAGCTATCGTTTTCGAGTAAGTCGTGCGTGATCCTTGAAATAATATAGTAGAACCTTTGATTCAACGATTCTCTAACCTTTTAGAACCATTCGAAGGGATGGGAAGGAATGATGTCAGCTATTGTTTTCGGCTAAGTCGCCCGGGATACTTGGAATAACGTAGTAGAACTTTTGATTCAACGATTCTCCAACCTTTAGAGCCGAAGGGATGGGAAGGAAAGATGTTAGCTATCGTTTCCGGCTAAGTCATCTGAGATCCTTAAAATAATATAGCAGAGCTTATGATTCAAAAATTCTCTAGCCATTTAGAGCGATCCGAAGGGTAGCTGCTCTATTGGTAAATCTCTCTCCCAACAACCATTTCTTTAGATTTGTTGAAAATCGTAAGTTGTTCAATCAGGAGAATACGATGGATATGGAAGCCATTCGTGGGGAAGTGGTTTGGATGTAGCCATCATTTGCGGGTATGAGTAAACCCATGCATTGTCTTGATGGAAGAACAATTTCATCTTGAGCAAATAGGAACGTTATTGTTTAAAAATGTTGTTGAAATGGTCTAAAACGCTGAATAGTAATTGATTTTTATCGTTTATTTTAAAGGGGATTATCTAAGGTCCGATTACCGGTGCCCATCAAATTTCCTGCGACTTTCCGTCTTTGGCGCTAATTGGACCGTTCCTTCTTTTTGGGCGTACTATACTGTATCCAAAAAGTAAGGCAAGTTTTTATTCCTTTTCTTTCAAAAACAAATTACTTATTCATACAAATCGATATATCGTTGACTTTAAAGTATTCCCCCCAGAATTAATACACTTGTGTTAAAAATTTTTTTTGAAACCCCAAAGCATGTCAAACAATTACTTTCTGGTATGGCTTTAAGAGCGCCCTCGGATTCAAGTTAAATCCCTTCAATCCAATCGGCTTTATAGGATTAGGATCAGGCGAATATGGTGAGTTTGTAGCGATATGAGTTGAATTTTTGGCGAAAAACTCACAAAGAGGCAGTGTGAGATAACGTATTACCGTAGAGCAAAGATCAAGAGTTGTCTATCCGCATGGCTCACAACACTCAAATATTGTTCCTTGTTAACAATTTGACCCAGCGGAAGAAACTTATAGTGTATAATACCGCGATTATGGAGGAAAAGTGTCAGCATAACCCTGATTTTTGATCGACTGTGGCGGATATTTTTGATCTTGTTTCACCTTTCGGCACGATATCTGCTTGATTTATTGGTTGTTTCCGTTTCAAAACCTTATTTCTGGTAATAATGCGTTTTATAACGTGGTGGTAGATACATCTTCTTAAGTAGGCTTCTTAACTGATCAATTCCATTTACTTTTTCGATATAATGTGTCTGTTGCTCTATCACCCAGTGGCGTTGGTTTGTCAGTGTCGGACAGCCGTAAAGAAAGCCTGCAACTGCCTCCACTTCTTCCTCAGTGTTAGTACTGGTAGTTGAAGTTTATCCTCCATCTGTGTTCCTACTGATCGAATACCCAATCATTCGATAGCACTGCTCCTGCAGTGTCTCAGTAACGACCACATGGTCTTTACCATTACAATTCGACCAAGGCATGTTGGATATTCTAAACTTATTAAAATTGTTGCCTTTGCTTGCTTCCACAAAAATTCAGGAGACCGCCGATCTACATGAGAGTAACCTTGACCAGCCGAATTATTTTGAATACTTCCTCCCTGTGCTATCTCATGAAATTGGGTAGAGTGTATGATGATTGCTATTGCTAAAGTAAGTCTGTTCATATATCAATAAATATCATAATGCGATCGGTCTAATTCAACGCGGACATTAGTTTGCTTTCTTCAATAATCGCAAGAATTTGGAAATTTCTTGTTGACTATTAGAAAAATTTTGCTGCACCCTTTTCCTTCACATGTAAATGTCTTTCATTTGCTGTCACGGAACGCCTTTACTTCTAAGTCTTGTACGAAGGCTTCTTGGATGTTGTCTAAATAAGCAGTATATGCTGATTACCAGAGGTTATTATACGACTTACTTGCGACTTTCAGTATCGTTAATGGTTGTGGTAGTGCTAGGAGAATCTTTTTTTTATCTTTTTTTTATCTGAACCATTGATTTTTTGCACCTCCACTTTCATCTCGCTTATGCTTAAGCTATCCTATACATCTGGCAATGATCAAGGACATCTTTTAAGAAAATGTTCCCTCAACTCATCAGTGTGAAAAAATTTTATTGGAAAACCTTTATCAGAGGGAACGTTCTCTTTGATGATCCCGAACAACTTACATTCCACAAGTCTCCGCTTTGTTATCATAGGCGATAGAGGGTCATTACTGACGTTTGCCAAAGTTAAGAGCAGTTGATTCTTGAAGGGAAGAAATCGTGAGAGTGGTGTTCCTTACTTTTTTTTATTCTAGATTTATCATGTTCTATCAGGGAGCCAACACGTTTTCGACTAAGCGTTACATAACGTACCTATACGGTACGTTACGGAAATGTCGGTACGAATGTCTCGTATTCCCCAACCACTGAATTCATGGCAATCTTTTCAATTTAATGCTTAAAATAGAATATTATTCGAATATCATTCCTTCGATTTTAAGTGCAAGGTGCTGTGATTGGCACCCACAAAGTTATCGACAAAAGTTAAGATCAGTTAAGGTATATAAAACCAGTGTTGGAACGGAAAGTGTGTGAAATCGCTGTTATCATGACAACATTGTTATACACATGAGGGGATAAACTCCGGCAGGCACCATTTTCCCTAAATGTCGGGCCTTTATTTCATACTTGCTCTCCCATGCCTCATTCATGGGATGCAAGGGAATTGTTTTTTTTGTTACATCAATGACCCAAACCAATTCACTTATCATGTTAGGGCTTTGCCTTACAGCAAAACTTTCCAGTGCTTTAGTTTTCTGTACTTATTGTTCAATTATCCAAAACAAAATTCGATATAGATTCAATAGTCTATTCCTTCCAAAGTAGTCTTAATCAACCTCTTTTGCACACCATCACCATCCAAGACCGTCTTTCCTTTCTATTTTGGCATTAAAATCTCACTGATTTTTCCAACTGTTGATTCAAAACTATCTTCATTTCCAAATCTCTGTGACAAAAACATATTTCAGCTTGATGCATATGGTTTTTACTCGGCTACTTACTGGATTTTATTCTGAGTGTTATTATGTAGGCTGTTGATCGAAGATCATCTTCCCTTCCTATTTTGGCATTAAAATTTGCCTGATTTTTTCAACTTTCGACCCTAGACCATCTTTATTTCCAAATCTTTGTGATAAAAACATATTACAATTTGATGCATATAATTTTTATTCAGCTGCTTACTGGTTTACGAGAATATCCTGAGTGTTATTATGTAGACTAATTTTTCCAACAGTTGATCCAAGACCGTTTTCCCTATTTTGGCATTAAATTTTCCCTGATATCATCAACTGTTGGTTGAAGTTTTTATATGGCTGTTTACTTGATTGTATACTCAGACAAGGGATCTAGTAGTGCGTTTTAACTAAACAAAAAACCAGTTTTCCCACTTGCTTTCTAAAATCGCCTGGTTTGCCACATGTTTTTCATGTGAGAAATTAATTTTGTGGCAAAATAAGAAAACGGTCCCAAAACTAGCTGACCTGGCGTACAGATGGGGCCAGTAGTTTGAAAAAAAGTATTTTGGTGAAAAGTGGCAACCTTATAAAACGTATGTCTTAAGTTTCAATGCGCCATCAAAAGTAAACGATCTCGGTGAATTTATAAAAAAGAAAAAATTTGGTCATCGCTATGCAATTCGATATTTACATTTGACAGATCTTAATTCAATGAATATTACAGCCGATCTAGATTTTACTCTGGGAGAGTCTGCTCCTTCATTTACGACTGTAAAATATTGAGTAGCAGCATTTAAATGAAGCCGTACGTGCTGCCAAGACGAACACCATAGTGGTCGACCAACTGACCATCGCGTGAGCTAGCTGAAAAGATAGGCATTTGGAAAATTGCTACACATCGTATGTTGACCGAAGAGTTGAAGATGAAAAAGTTGTGCGCAAGATGGGTGCCGCGCTTGCTTTTAATAAAGCAAAAATACCATCGTGAAGATGTTTCGTCGAATTTTTGCTTCGATTTATAACCATGAGTGAGACATTGGCTCATCATTTCACACCTGAGACAATGGAACAGTCAAAGCAGTGGACTGGAAGGGGAGAATCGTGACCAAACAAAGCGGAGACGGTTCCATCTGCAAGCAAGGTCATGGCATTTGTTTTTTGGGATGCGCATGGGATTATTTTTATTGATTATCGTCAGAAAGGAAAAACCATCCACGGCGAACATTATGTAATTTAATGCAGCATTTAGGTGATGAAATTATAGAAAAAGGCCGCATTTTCCGTTAAAGAAAGTGTTGTTTCATCAAGACAATGCTCCAAATTAATAAATTAAAGTTCGATTTGCTACATCACGCACCTTATTCGCCATATTTAACTTTCTCGGAATATTTTCTATTTCTAAACTTGAAGAAATGGCTTGTTGGTTGAAGATTTGCCAACAATGAAGAGGTAAGGTCTGCGGTTGATGCCTATTTTAAGGAGTTTGACAGTTCTTACCATAAACAGGGTATTGAACCTATTGAATATCCTTGGAAAAAGTGTATCGAGGAGAAAAGGAGATTATGTTGAAAAATGGGAAACAAATTTTCTCAACTTTTTTGTGTCTTCTTTGTTAGGCTTTGTTAGTTTTGGAACCGTCCTCGTATATTCCCTACAACCCCCTTTCGAACATTTTTGGGATATACAATTTTGTTTGTGATTTTATCGATTAACTCTAAAAAGCATCCATTCTAAGGTACAGTTTATACAATAGACAAATCTCAGAACTTTAATGACATTTATTTATAAAAATTAAACGAAATTGTCAGCAAATACTCGTATAGAGTTCCATCTGTTAGCTTTATCTAAGAACTTGCACTCCCCCAAAATTAACAAACAATCAATTATGTTTAAAGAATTAGCACAAAAGTTATTAATTGTAACAGAGCGCCATAAAATGAATAAAATCTTTAATTTCGCCGATTCCTGCTGAAATGGTTGGAGATGTTTTGAAGATTTAATAGAAGCGTACCGAATCCGAATCCAATCTACCTAATCTCTTTGATGGTAGTGATACTTTCTATTATTCAATCAAATGAATGACGTCACCTTCAATGTAAGCCCCTAAAATACTGCTCTTTTACAAATGAATCATCAAAACATTATTAGTATTAATTTACAATTTTATAATTTTTCGAAGTCTCACATTCCTATATTAGCTAATGATTATGACTATAATTCCTGTAACTTTGATTCTTTAAATGAACTACTTTCAGAAATCAATTGGCCCGATATTTTAGATAGTAATATTGTCGCTATTTGTTATGATGAATTTTTAAAAATGACAAATTTTATAGTCGAGCATAATATATCTCATATTAAGCCAAAGGTTTATAAATTACCTTGGTACACCAAAGGATTGAAAAAATTAAAAAACTTAAGGAATAAATTTTATAGTAAATTTATGATTTCTAATTCCCCGATTGATGAAAAATATTATATTCATTATATGCGTGAATTTAATTGTTTAAATAAATTTTTGTATAATCAGTATATACTATCGTTTAATGAGTCTTTAAAGGATAATCCAAGACGGTTTTTTCGTATATAAAGTCAAAAAAAAAAAAAAACAATTCTTCCATCCCCAAAAGGTCTAAAGCATAATAATATTGTTTCAAATTCGGCAGAAGAATCAGTAAACTTATTTAAGAATTTCTTTGAATCAAGTTTTACAAAAGATAATACTGTAAATAATTTTAGTAACTTCGACAATATTGTGCCTTGTGTTGATATTGGGTCTATTGACGTTTCTGATGAGGACATTCTGTCTGCCATTCTTAAGCTCAAAAATTCTTTTAAATCTGATCTGCATGGAATCTCTTCTTTTCTTCTTAAAAAATGCTCAACAGCTTTTTTAGTTCCTTTAAAAATTTTGTTTCAAAAATCACTTGATTCTGGATATTTTATTCATAAATGGAAAACTGCAACAGTCTTTCCAGTTTTTAAGTCGGGAGATAGAACCTTAGTTACTAATTACAGGCCTATTTCTAAGTTGCCTAACATTGCTAAAGTTTTTGAGCATATTATGCATGAAAAATTATATTTTTTAATAAAGAGGCATATTAACCCTAATCAGCACGGGTTTTTTTCTGGTCGTTCCATAACTACTAACTTAGCTATTTTTAGTAATTTCTGTTTAAATGAATTTGAAAGTGGTGTTCAAGTAGACACGATATACACGGACTTTTCTAAAGCTTTTGACAGAGTTCGCCATGATATTCTCTTATTTAAGCTTCATAAATTCGGTTTCCACTCCAATGTCTTAAATTGGTTGAAATCGTATTTGGGTAATCGGTTATGTACTGTTTGTATTGATGGTTATTATTCTAGTGCTTATTTTCCTACCTCTGGTGTTCCACAAGGTAGTATTCTTGGGCCTTTATTGTTCAATATTTTTGTTAATGATATTGGTATGTGTTTTAAAAATTCGAAATATCTTATGTATGCAGATGATCTAAAGATTTTTAAATCAATCTACACGTTGAATGATGTTACGTTGTTGCAGGAAGATTTAGATAGGATTGCTATTTGGTCGAAAGCTAATGATTTACCATTCAATACTAATAAATGTTTTAAACTGACATTCCATCGCTGTAGAAATACAATTAATTCATTATATCATATTTATCATGAAATCTTGGAAGAAATTTTTGAATTTTCTGATTTGGGGGTAGTTTTTGACTTCAAATTTACATTTAAAAATCACCTAGATTACATTATACCAAAAGCTTATGCGATGTTTTATTTTATTCGTAGAAATATATATAAATTCTCTGATCCTTATACAAAAAAAGTTTTGTTCTCTGCTTTTGTACGTTCTAAACTCGAGTATGCATCGGTTATTTGGAATCCTGTTGCATCAATTCATTCTATGCGGATTGAAAAAGTACAGAAAGTGTTTTTAAGGTATGCTTTGTCGTCACTTAACCTTACTTCTCCTTTACCGTCCTATGAAAGGCGCTGTGCATTAATTTCGTTGCAAACTTTGGAGGCCAGAAGGAACATAGCGTCTGTTATGTTTCTTCATGCCGTTGTTTCGGGATATATTGATTGTTCAGATCTACTTGCACTCATACGCTTTAATGCTCCATCTCGCTCTCTCCGTCATATGTATACTTTTAATATTGTTATGCATTCGTCTAATTATATTTGCAATGAGCCCATTAACAGGTCAATGATTTTGTTTAATAGATTCTGCAACAACATTGACCTTTGCCTGCCTCATAATGTCTTTAGGCAATTAGTATGTAATTTATTAAATTAGTTAAGTTATTTACTTTATTTTTGTTAATTAGTTATATAAGATATTTGCTGGTCTGTAAGGATATAATCCATAGACTAAAATAAACAAATGAAATGAAATGAAAAGAAAAGACATTTCTCAAATTGTCATTTTCCTATAAAGACAAATTGCATGCCGTTCTTATCGACCGAAAACGGGTGCCTTGAAGTGAAACTCAACGGACCCATATCAGATGAATACAATGGCTGTTCGATGATATTTGTTGAATTTTTGGCCAGAAATTCATTCACAATGATAGCCTTGTGAGATGGTGCCTTATTGCGTTGCAAAATCTACCAGTTTTCTTTCCACAAATCTATCCTTTTTCAACGAATCTACTCTCTCTCATGGCGCTCACATAATATTTTTTATTTATTGTCGAACTTTCTGTATCAAGAATTGATTTCTGATCGACTTTGGCGTGATTTTGTTGGTTCCAGTTCGATTGGAAGGCGTAATCCCGAAGGCGCGTCTTACGAATGTGGGGTTGCAATTGTCTGGTTGTAACAGGATGTCTCCAGCGACCTTTACGTGATTGAGTTTTTGACGCGTTTCACACCCAAACAATCGTGTAAAATGATACAAATTTATTCGTGAGACATAGAAAATTCAGCGGCTATCTGTATCAAACTTAAATAACGATTTTTAGTCACCATTTCATTCACTTTATCGCTGTTAACTTCAGTTGACGTCGTTGATAGCCGACCGCCGCTTTTAAGTGCACTGTACCACTTATCAATGCGATTCAACATAAAACTTCGGTAATATTTTCAACAGGCTTTATTCATTGTAAAAATTGCTATGAACTGACAAAATCGCGCACTGTAATCGAACTAAATGATAAGGTAGCGTCCAAATTCCGCGCCAACATAGAAGACAGTTGTGCCAACTAAGCGGCAAAAGGAATTTCGGCAATCGCTTTGAGCTTGCTTTTTGAATGATCAATTCTCGGTACTTTTTTGACAGAATGAATTAGCCTTATATTTGCTAGTGTACTTGTAAGACAGTCGTGCAGTGGCACTTTCTGTGTAAAGAGTCCGGTCATGGCCATTTCATTTTGTTAAGTCTCGGTCCTGCTACATTTGTCAGTGGCCTCAATATTTGGATGATTCCGCTATTTTTGCTTTTACTTTGTGTTCTCATTGTAAATATTTAGTTGTAGAACAATTTATGACGCTTGAGAGCATGCAATCATCTAGTCAATATGTTTACTATAGAAACAATTTATAGCAATATTCGGTGAACTTAGTCAGTGGTGTCTGGGATTTATCAACTTGTACATTGTTAGGACGAACTCGATTTCCCTTTATAAAACGTTGTTAGGAATGTGTAATTTGACGGTCTATAAGTGGCCATTGATAGGTTGATAGATAGGAAGATTGTGATCATCACTTTTACCATCGTAGATTTCAACATAAAACATTCGTCTTATTTGGAGCTGTTTCTTTCAATGAAGTCCATTATTTTAATTGTGAAAAGATTCATATTTCGTTCACAATAATGAATCAATGCAGAAATGCAACGGGATTGCATTGAAACAACTCCAGACATTGTTTGGAACACATTCCTGTTTATAGTGAATGGCGAGCAAAAGCGGCATCCATTTTCTAATTAGTTTCTTCATAATCAATAGTGTATAAAAATTTGAAATAAATGTGATATGCCCATGCCATGATAAGTTCATGCGGTTTCACTCGACTATTGGTTGAAACAACATTCCGAACTTTATCGGCGATTTTTGACATAACGGCCTAAATTAGACCTGCCAAACCAAATGTGGCAAAGGCGTATACACGACCACGTTTAAATTAATTTTTGCAGATGAACTTGTCGTGTGAAAATAATTGATCACTGCTCAACACTTGTTTTTTTCATTTTACAAGTAACAGATTAATGTATTTAACAGTCTACGAGCTTAGAAATTTCTCTCAAAATGCAGGGTGGCGCACCGATTGTGCTGCAATAATAAATTCAAATAATTTTTTTTTAATTAATGTATTTTATTTGCTAATTTGTATTGTATAAAAAATTCAATTCTATTTTACATAACTAATTCGTTTTGAAGATGATAGACCGTAAATGACCTCCATTCTCATTTACGCATATGCGACACCTGATGAGAAAATTATTCATTGCGGCCTGAAGGGTTGAAGTCGGGATCGCCTCAATTATTCTTTTAATGGACTGCTTCAATTCAGTCAAATTCATTGGCATAGTTTTGTACTCGTCTTGCTTGACAAGGTCAGGTGAACTTGGGGACCAGTGGAAAGTGGAGGTTCTGAATATTAATTTGTTTGGGAATTTTCGTTGGAGTTCCTCCATAACCGGTCTGGCTATGTGTACAGTTGCTCCACCTTGCTGAAACCAAATGCTGTTGAAACGGATACGCCTTCGACGAAGTTCTGCGTAAAAAATTCTCCTTCAACATCTTTAAATAACGGTTATTACGTTCTTACGTTTTGTATTTGTAGCGCGATTCGTGTGTCACCCTGCATAACAGGAAATATGTGAAACTTAGCGCATGTTAGAAAGAAATATGACATTGCACAGCAAACCTTCAGAGGGATTTCCTATGAAGTTATTGACATTCCCTTCTTCGAGCAGTGAACAAAGCCCTATGAGCAACTATTTCCTATTCTGTTTCTTAAATACTAAACAAAAAGAATACATTTTATAAAAATTAGAATTTAGATTTCTAACTAAAACTAATGAAAATTTACTTAGTGATGGACTCCACGGGTAAGGTTGGAACTGGCTTGTTACGCGGCAATATCAACCAGTTTGGCGATTTCAATATGTGCACAGACATCAAAACCGTCGTAAAAGTTTCGGCCAACAACCCGGTGCGCATACGAGGTAAATACTGCCTGGCCCACATAGAAACGCAGACAGCAATATCGGATCTCAAAGTACCAGTTCATATGATGCATGGTCGAGGTCTATTAAACAGTCATCTGGGAAATGTAAGTAAAATGTTGTAGTCACCGGCAGTATCCCATTAATGTGCATTCTTCTTAAAGCCCTACCATTTTATACCACGCTACGGTTTAGCAAATTGGGGTATATGTGTACCGAGTGCCTGTACCGGTGATGTTGTGCAGCAAATGTTGCAGAGCAGTTTACAGAACTACAACAATACCGGAGTGGAACTGCATGTGGAGGTCGATGATAATGATTGTTATGTAAAGCAAAGTCGAAAACTTATTAAGCTGCTGCAGAAGGATAAGAAATTTTGCGCTACCATGTAAGTTTTGAAATCGAAGTTGGAGAATAAATGTATTGAAAATTTTATACAAATTTATAATGTTAATAATGGGTATGTTCAAATACTCACAATTATCAACGTTAAGTAAAAAAAGTGGCCGACCTTAAAACGATGATTGGTTAGTACACCCAATCACCGGTGATACGATAGTGGGTTCTATCCCCGTTGCAATCATCTATCTTTCTTTAAAGTGGTCGATGTTTGCTGACGACACTTAAGTAGTTAGGTAACCGATAAGTCCACTGGAAATACTTCGTTGCTTAACTGTAGCCCCCTTTCAGTGGGCTTAAAAGTAGAATGCGTGCCAGAGATTGCCCCATATCCTATTCATGAGATATACGGGAATTCCAATGGACTATATCGACACACTCCTTGTGATACCTCTCATCCAAATGTACCTACTCGATGCTTAGTTGGCACACTCGGCTATTGAAGATATGATTATGGGTTATACCTCCGTTGCAACCATATAGCTTTCTTTAATGTGATCGATGTTTGCTGACGAGACTTTGAATAGTCAGGTAGTCGATAAGTCCAGCGGAAATTCTACCCAAACTGCTTCCCTTTCAGTGAGTCTAACAGTAGAATGCGTGGGCGAGATATTGTCCCATACCCCATTCAAAAGATGGGCTACATCGGCCCACTTCTTCCCGTACCTCCCATCCAAATTTACCAATTTTTTTTAAATTCGATGATTCTACGTTAATTTTTTATAAGTAGGCTGTAGTAATCGGAGTTTTCGTCTATTACTTTTCTTTATAATTCTCTATTAAACTGGAGAAAAATGGACCAAGTAACTACGCCACTTCTGGTACCAACACATATTGGGTTATTCGGAAAATCGTTCGGTTAATTCGGTAGTTCACTATACGTCATTTCTCATGACGTAGAGTTCCTTCAAACACTATCAAAACTTTTTCGCACCCTTTCTCTAAACTGTTTACTATTATTTACTTGTGTTCTCGTTCTAGTCGTGAGTAGTTATAGCGTTTTAATAAAAAAGTTTTAAAAAAGTGGAAAAAGTGAGTGAAAAAGAGGCATATTATGCTGTATTATTTCCGAAAAGGAAAAACGGCAGCTGAAACCAGCCAGCCGAAAAATAAAGCCTGCTTATGAAGAAAACGGACCAAATGAAAGAACTTGCTAGAAATGGTTGAAAAGATTTCCTACAGGCGACTTTTCCGTAACGGACGCTCCCAGATCAGGACGACCAAAAGAAATTGTTTCCGAGCAGATGCGAGATATACTTATTGTTAATCCCCGTGCAACAGTTAAGGAAATAGCTGAAATAATCAAAAAAAAAAAATCGGTCTCAACGGTTCACGGGGTCATAAAAGAGCTCGGATTTGTGAGCTACCTCGATGCGTGGGTACCCCACTCTCTCACCGAGACCTCAAACTGCGTTGCGGACTCGTCAGAAACTATCAGAGCTTAGGTGGGAAGCTTTACCTCACCCTCCGTACTCCTTAGACTTCGTCCCGTTCGACTATCACCTATTTCGCAGTCGGAGCAACCACTTGAAGGATTTGAATTTCCATAACGACGAGGAAGTGAAAAATCGAATTGAATGCTTTTTTTTTCAGAAAAACCACACGAGTTTTATGAAAAAGGAATGAAATAGCTCCCAGAGGGGTGGGAAGAAGTTATTAAAAATGGGGAGATTATATAATAGTTCAAAATAATTGTTTTTTTGTTTTTTGTATATACTTTTGTAAATAAATTTCTTTCAAAAACTGAACGAACTTTCCGAACAATCCGATAATATGCGTTTGGTAAACTAATTTCTCAGGTTGACACTGGACGACGTTGACGAATTGAACGATTTGTCCCTAATAAGTAACCTGAAATCACTTTAATTGTTATCAATTATATTGCGTAATAATGCTGGGTAAAATGAAAAAAATCGCAGACAAATTATCTTTTTTTTTGCGTTGAAGCTAAAGTGTGCGGAGTGAGAGAAGGGGAGCTACTCTTATCAATTGAATTAGACGCGTTAATTCAAAATCAAAATTATAAATTACTGTCTATTGCTTAGAAATTATACAGAAACCATGTTTTTTGCCAAATCGGCAAATTTGTATGTAAACGAACCTAAGGGGCTTGATAGTTCAGATCACTTTCACTCGCAGAATTGAGTTAACTATAAGCCTGAAGTTCGTTAAATTATGTTGAATTTAGTGCAATTCAATGAAAGAAAAGGACTCCAGGAATACATAGTTTAAATTACGTAATTTTTATGGAGGGTACCAGAAAGGGCGTAACTATTCGCATTTTATCAAGCTTTAATGTAATTGAAAAAAATGTAAGGTAGAGCTAAGTTTTTATCAAACTCATGATGTGTAACTGAATTCGAGGCGACCGTTTGGAAGATACGAAGCTTCAAATATATGGATCAATCGATCATTTTGTTTGAGAGATATGTGAATTTAAAAGGTAACGCTGCTCGTTTTTAATATCAGAATGAAGTTCATCAAACGCTTTATGTGTGCCAAATTTGACTGAATTCAAGACGGCCGCTTGGTAGATACGAAGCTTGAATTATATGGATTAAATCGATCATTTTGTATGAGAGATACCAGAATTTAAGAGGCAACGAATTTTGTTTAGATTCTCAGAAATGCCAAAATGACTGAATTTCGTGTAACAGCTTCAAAGGCATTAAGCAACAAATGTATGAATCGTTCATTTTCGGAGGAGGTACGAGAAGGGTTGTAGTTATACTTGGTCGTACCATTATCGGAAATGCTTAGAACATACAAAATTTAATTTGGTAATTATTTTAATTTAATGTAAGAACCTAAGAATATCTGTGGCTTAAATTGGTCATATATATGAAAGGCACCAATGGGCAGGGCAGGGGAGACAATGCCGTCCATTTTCATTATCAAAACTATATTTATCAAACGCATTATGTGTTCCAAATTTGATTGAATTTCACGCAATTGTATAAATGGATAAATTCGGTTTTTCGCAATGGAGGTACCAGAAAGGGCGTGGTTACTAAATTGATTTCTTGCAGATTTTATCAAACATTATTAATCAATAGAATAAACAAAAATCTATGTTACTGCAGCCTAAAAACGAACAAATTATTTTGCATCCCACGAATGAGACATGTGAGAGCTTCTAACATTTGGTGACTTTATACACGTTATATTTTTAGACTTTATGGGATCTATAGCTTAACAGTCTACTGCTAACAATTGCACCACTGCGTTGTTAACTAGAAATAACAGAGGAAAGATCGATTTTCGGGAAACTGGACAATTTGTAGGGTTAAATCGGTCATTTCTGTTGTCTTTTCAAATTTTGCTAAGCATTACAAAAAAACAAAAATAAATAAATAAGGTCAATTTTTACGGAAGCTACCTATCGATATTACCCATCCACAATTCACGCCTACTTTGTGGATTGTGCAAAGTTTTAAGAAGTTTCGTAAAGATTTATAGTAGTAATCGTGCCAGCCAGACAGATTAATGTCGTTCTATCGACTTAAAAATGCATTTGGTAAAAAAAGATAGGTGACACCTCAAAGTTAAAGTATATTTTTAACCATCAAATTACGTATACCTTTATTCCTTTGAGTGAAGTGATAATGAGCGGCGAAATTATTTAAAAATTTGCCCGATATTCTAATTTTTGCAAGATTTTGTTTTTATAAGAATGCCACATTATTATAAAAATGACACTCCAATTAATTTTTTTTTTGTAGTCTACTCATTCTAGGTTTAACTTTACTCTCCTTATGTACTTTGGCTTGGGAGCAATGGACCTATATCAAACCTGTGCTGGATCGTATTGTGGCTGTAGTGAAAATTGTTTGGACAGCATTGAAATCAGTTTGGTTTAAAGTGAAATCTTTAGCAGAAAAGTTGAAAAAGAAACCGGATGAATGCCAAGAGGAAACTGATGAGGAAAAGCAAACTGAAAATGAAAGTGACCAACCAGTGTCGGCATCCGCGGCGGAA
The DNA here is from genome assembly GCA_019455685.1 of Philornis downsi. Lineage (NCBI taxonomy): Eukaryota > Metazoa > Arthropoda > Insecta > Diptera > Muscidae > Philornis > Philornis downsi. The sequence continues at coordinate 728,636 of JAHXMU010000359.1, read as the reverse complement.
ACGAAGGCAAATTCGGAAGACCCAGCAGCTGAACAAGAAGCAGAAGAAGAAAATGAGGAAGAAGAACCAGAAACAAACCCAAACGAAGGAGCAGAAAATTCAACAGGTGGTAGAAGAATACAATGTTGTTAATATCGTTTTCTTATTTTTTTATTTTACCCCCCTTCTACTTTCGATTTTTCTTGCCGTAGAACATCTTTCTATCAATGATTTGGCGTTAGAAATTTTTAAATCATTTTCACCCAAACGCACACTTGGTGTTCTCTTGGCTTCCGATTCGTACGATGTGAAATTTCCGTTCTTCCACGCGCTAAAACTTGCTGCCACATTTATGCTGTATTTATGTATGAAATTCCTGATGATTGGCCATTTGCCAATAACGAATCGTGACCAACTTGTTCGAACACTCGACAACCCATTGAGTGTTTTGATACGTTCCCCTATGATCTATGCTGATATTTTGTTGTTGATTAGTGGTTTCCTCTCAGCCAATCAGTTGTCCGAGGAAATGGAGCAAAAATCATACATACAATTGTTGAAGAGATTGGCTTTGAAAATCAGTAGGTGAGTTCAAAATAACCTAGATATTTGGTTTCTGAGACTTCTCATAACGAATTTGTAAAATTGCATAGATATTTGCCTACAGTCTACTTGCTGATATGTTTCCAAACCTGGATATTGCCCTATGTGAGTTCCGGACCACTGTGGCAGAATATAATCGGCCAAAATTCACGGCTCTGCGATGATAACTGGTGGCGAAATATTTTAAGCTTGCAGAATGCCGTGGATTTTGAGGAAACGGTAAGTGATTTATTAGATTTATTTGTTTTACTGTGTAACGCTTCGTTTACACAAATCCTAAAACGATTTTTTTCCAGAATAGAACAACGCTAAAATATGTTTCGGTGCTATAAATGTATTTTGCATTCAGAAATTATCCGTTGATGTAGTGATAACTAGCAATTGAACATTATTTAAATGTTCGGCGGTTCCGATATGCTGACCTATTTACGGCTATCGGCAGATTTACATATGGTCTGATTTGAGACTATCAGCACTTCACGGGTATTTCTCTTTGCAACCGATGGTTTTGTATGGTATCGGTAGATCGAATTTCGCCTAAACGAACAAAGTCAAATTTTATAAATCTTAGATTTAACAAAGCGTAATACGATTTAATGCACTGGAACCTGTTTTAACAGACCATAATCCTTTTTAACAAACCGTTCCAGTTTAAACGATATTCGGTTTAACCGGTCCGATTTAATAGGGTTTATTTCGCTTGAAGCTCGAAGGTTGCTCTAACAAATTGAAGTCCCATTTTGTGGGACAGAAGACCGATTTAATAGACCGAAGTCCGAATTAATGGGTCAGAATGCTATTAAACATATCAAAATGCAATTTAATGAAATGAGATAAATCTTTGTGGGTTATATTGGTAGTTGATAGGGGGGGTAAAGGCGGTTTGAATGGGACCAAGTGACTTAGCAGGCTGAAGACCGGTTCGATGAACCAAAATTCGGGTTGATGAAGTGAATGGTGCCTTCATGTGACATAACAATTGGGCGACCGAAGTCAAATTTAAAAGACTGATGATCGATTTAAAAGAACGAGGGCCGTTTAACAAACTGAATCCGACTTAACAGACCGAAGCCCAATTAATACATCAATTTGACAGAACGAAATCCGATTTACTATACGAGACGGATTGAAGAGTATGAGGAATGTGTTTCCGTGGCCGACATGCTAATCGACCAAAGTTAGATTTAAAAAACTGTAGTCCGACTGACGATCGACTTAACGAACAGAAGACTTAACAAATCGTAGTGCAATTTGGCAGACAGAAGTCCTACTTAATAGGCTGAAGTTTGGTTTGATAAAGTAGATTCGGATTAATTAGAGCGTAAGACTTCCAAATGAAACGGGAAGCTTCTCTGTGGGATAGAACTGTGTCCCATTAACGAACTATTAACAAATAGCGATTTAACGTAACTAAGTACGATTTAATGGACCGAAATCGATTTAACCAATCGAGCTATAATTTAACAGACTGGTGACTGAATTAATAGACCATAATCCGTTTAAATAGCTCAAAGATTCCTTTTTTAATTGACCGAAGTCCAATTTAAAAGGTATATTTCTGAATTAACAGATTATGATTCTATGTAATATACTGTATTCTCTTAGTAGATGGCTTTTGTTAAAGATGTTTACGATCAGTTGAAGAGGTTTCGCGATTGGCTGTCTCTTTGACTAAATCCTCGTTTGATGTAAAAAGGCTCAATAAAATGTTTGTCCAGCTCTACTGAAGTTTCTGTGTCAGTCGGTGTCATTCTACAAAGACGTATAAGTTTGGCAGGAATACTGAGGTTGACCATGGCTTTATGCAGTTTCTGCCGTATAGGGCCCTCGAAAGCAGCTTCATAGTCGACGAAAAGACGGTCTGTTCTGCCTTATTTTTCCTGGGCCTGTTACAGGAATTGCCGTAGTTTGAATATCTAATCAATTGCTGATCTACTAGGTCTAAAACAGCACTGATAAGGTCAGATCATATTAGCTAGAATAGCCTTTTATTCTTTCCTATATCACACTCGACGCTATCTTATCAGACTGGTACTGCAATAATCGAATATGCATTCCTTGAGTGAAATCCTGTTTACGATGCTAATTAGCACTTCATCGCCACTAGTTTTAAACAGCTCTGAGAGCAGATCATCAACATGCGCAGCTTTGCTATTTATGTACGCACTATAATTCCGCCATCCTTGGCTGCAAATGAGCTATTGATTATACACAGCAATGGGAGGAGCGTAGTTTTATCACTGAAAACCGAGCTATTTTAGTTCGAAACACATTGACGATCTTAAGCTAACAAAGATAAACCTTATAATGAAATTAATGTCCACTGAATAAAAAATTTACCGAACGACTCGTATATAGTAATTTCTGTCTTAGGAAAGATTAAAACATTGATATTCAATTTTTACATTATCTCTATTATTTCAATGCCTATCCTTACAGTGTTCTCCATCAACCATACAATTGGCCTTAGAGGTACAACTGTATCTCGTGGGTCCATTCATCGTGTGGTTATACTACACTGATTCAGATGCTGCCTTCTTTGTCTATGGAGCGTTGCATGCCATGTCTGTAGCTGCCAGATTTGCCAGGACCAATAAGGAACATCTTTCTATGACCATATTCCATGGCATCAAGTGAGTCCAACTAATGACATTATAAGAGTTAACAAAACATTTTCATTTTGTTCGGCATTTCTACGATTTAGCGTTAGCAAATTCTATCGCACTGCCAATATTTTATATTCTTCACCCGTAAGTCGAGCCACCACCTACCTGTTGGGTGTGGGGGCTGGAATCTTTCAAAAGTCACATCAGGGCGTTTTGGATTTAACGCCTGAAATGAAACGACTTGGATGGTGCCTCTCTAGCTTAGGAATATTCTGGTGCTTATGGGCTCCATCGTCTAGTATGCGAACGGATTTCGTTTACACTTCGGCGGAAGCGGCCTCTTATGCCTCTTGGTGCCCATTGGTGTTTGGCTTAAGTCTTTGTTGGTTCATATTTACGCTGCCCAAAAGTGAGAACTCCCTTGTACAAATGTTGATGACATCCAGACCCATATTAATATTGTCCAGATTGATGTTCCCCATGCAATTGGTTATGTATATCGTAGTACTCTATGGTACGGCAAAGGTCAAGGAATCGGATAGATTTCATTTAACGGATTTGGTAAGACGGCACATAAGCCTAATGAGCGATTTTTGTGATATAATTTCCGATTTTAGGTCAACATTAAAGAAATCGCTTTAATACTTGTGGGTGCCATTATCGTTGCATTCCTCATCGATATACCCTCCCAGAATATTCGTCGTTTAATTGTGAATCGCATATTTATGGAAAGGCCTCATCATGAGGGTGAGGATCATGAAAATACAATGGCTGAGGGTGAGCCAACCTCGGAAACGTCAGAGGATGCTAGTGAACATGCGGTCACAAGCGATACACCAGAACCAGCTGACGCAATTTGGGGTTCAGATCCCGAAGAAGAAGAACAGCAGTATTTAAAGAGGCGTCGCAGTTCTCTGCTGGAATCGGACAAAGTTGAGGAAAAGAAAACAGAAGCGGCCGATGAGGAAGAAGGTGAGGAAGAGGAGGAGGAAGACATAAGTGAAGCTGAAGAGGTTAAGAGACATCCTTAAACAGCAGCACAAAACAGTTAACAGCTGAGGAGTTTTAGTAATTTATCCTCCTCAGGCGATTTATGTATAGTTATTAACGTCTACAAATGTTGAAGATTTTATATTTTCTAAAGTTTTCCTTAACATCAAAAGACATTCACAGATCTTAATTACTCAAACTTAAGCATAATCAAATCTATATATACGTATACTATACATGTATCATTCATATTATATACATACATATGCATTACATACATACCATACACTCTTACTTTAGTACTCCACAATTTTATATTTTACATTCATTCCCATACCTCTTTATTATATATTACACGAAAACATTTCTTATCCCAAATGCTTTGTATCGATTTATATATCCTTGAATTCATTTCGATCATTCACACTGAGTCCAAAAATAAATGCGTACAAACTCATTGAACTCCTGAGAAGGATTTTATTTATTTTAATGCGTTCACCCAGTAGATAGAAGTGAAGTAAATATAGTAGGTGTGGTAAGAAGAAATTCTTTATTTTTGTGTGACATTGAGGGCGTTTTTTAGCATGGTTAGAATAATGTGATTTAGGTCAAATATCCACCGTTTCATTCGATAATTTGTTGCCATTTTGAAGGTAATTCAATCATACCTCTGTCATAGAAACCCCCTTCCCTATTGCCGAAAAAACTAGGACAGTCTGTTTTCACAGGCTTCTCATGGGTCGATTTTTTACCAATAAAATTTTTCGCCGTAGACAGGAGCAGGCAGTAATCACCAAGTCCGGGCTGTAAGGTAGGTGCGTTAGAACCTTCTAGGCAAGCTCCGGGAACTTCTGGTGAGTCACCATCGATGTGTGTGGCTTGGCGTCGTCCGGGTTGAACACAATTACTCTCCTATTATCCAAAGTAGGCCGTTTCTTGGCGATTGCTTCCTTCAGATGATCTATTAGTTGACAGTGCTGGTCCGAGTTAAAAGTTTGGCCATAGGGTAGTAGCTCATAGTAGACGATTCCCTGCCAATCCCACAAAATACGCAGAAAAACCTTCCTGATAGTGAATCCTGACTTAACCAACTTTGCCCTCAACTCATCGTGTTTGACAACGGCGGTTTTCGTTTCAAGTTGTTGTAGTTGTAAGTTTGTTAATTTTGTTGCGATTCAGCAACGAGCGATTCGAAGGTAAAAATTGGGTCCATGAGGGTTTTTTTTGTCTTAATGCATGTGGAATCTAGACATCTAGCTTGTTTTTGTATCGGGCCTTGCACAAGTGGTTACAAACGATATTTTCTATGATGTTATGTGTTAGGTAATCGAAATAATGCTTACATGACGATTTTCATTATTCTACCGACACTTTTGATAATTGGACGTAACGAAAATTGCGCATGAATAGCTGTTACAGTATCAGGATCATAAGAGCTTTTCACTTTTCCAGCCTGACCTGGTTTGCGTTTTTACCTTTACCGAAAAAAAACAAAAAAATTTTAATATATTTTTGTATTTTTTCTTTGCTGGTGTCCATCTTTGATGCGCTCTCAAATAATATTGAGTCAAGCAAACTGTTTGAGTAGTTTCTTGAGTACGAAATTTTGTATTTCTAACGCCACACAGAGCGTAAGCATCTGTTGGAAAAATAGAGGATTTTATTTACTCCTATAAAGTTGGTTTGATTTGGAAACTAATTCGGGTGTGGTTATTGGAAACTGACACAAATATATATCAGCGGATATTTCTGGTTTTAACGAATAAAGAGTCTACTTCTTTGGGATGCTGTGTGAACGTTGACAACTATAATTTTGAAGTGGTGGAAGAATTCATATACCTCGGTTCCGCTGTAAACGAAACAAATGATGTCAGCATGGAGATAAAGAGGAGAGTACTGCTTGCTAACAGATGTTAATATGGGCTAAGCAAGCGATTCAATGATAAAGTCATCTCTTAACAAACAAAAATCCGACTGTACCAGACGTCGGCTCTACCTTTCTTTTTATATGGCGCAGGATACTGGGTTATAATGCAAGCGGAGAATATATGGATCCATTATCGGTAACGGAGAGTATGGGCGTTGCATGAACAATGAGCTGTATGAGCTATATGCCGACATCGACTTGGTCTAACGCATTAATGTACAGCGATTGAGTTGGCTGGCTCATGTTGTGCGGATGGGCCCAAATGCTCCGGCTTGGAAAGTTTTCGACAACGAACTCGATGGATGGCGCAGAAGAGGGCGACCAAAACTCTGTTGGAAGAACCGGGCTTTTAAAATACTATCGAAAATTGGTGTGACGAATTGGAGGAGAAGCGCGGAAGATCGAAGCGCTTGGAATTATTTTCTGCGGCGGCGTATAATAGATAAATATATCTATTCCAGTCGTCACCTAGGAAGAAGAATATATTGGATATGTTGGGAAGAGTCAGTCATAGTACACAGCTGTAGACTGCAAATCATGATATTGGTTATACAAGGGTTGGCGGGTGATGTATTACCAATTAAAAATGCATTATGTTTGCTCCCTTTATGGGATAGTGGCGAGTCTTGTTGAAATGTTCAATAGTTTCTGCTGAATTTTTTACGTGCCCAAGGTAACAAAACATTTTAAGCATTTTAAATCTACCGTTTAAGATCTTTTTACGGTAGATTTGTTGATGTATATTTAAGTCCTGTCCGATGAGAGTTCTGTGGCAGTTGCAGTGGCCCAAACCATTTAGTAATGCATGCAATCTGTGATCCTTATTTTCTTTTGATTCGCGCTCTAATTATGCAGGATCGTTTTATTTGTTTACATTATACTGAATCGTAAACATTTCTCCTTCAGAAGAAGACCAAATTTTCAAGCTCGCCGTCAACATGCAAGTGTTTTAACAGTTTGGTATGCTTTGTATTTTGTAGGGTTTTAACCGTAGTTCATTTTTTAATATGCGCCCCATGCTATGAACAGACATATTGACATTTTTCCCCAATTAAAATGGGCTTTTGTCGTGGATAATGTTGAATTCTGACATTCACCTTTTGAATCATATCTGGCGATGTTGCTGCTTTTGGATGTTCACCTCCATTGACCTCCAAATATTTCGTTCACACATAAATGTTCCAGCTCATTAACAACGGCTGGTTGCGACTCACCAGCCAAAAACAAGTCGATAACACTTTTGCGTTTGAAATCCATTTCGATAATTGTTTTAACAGCGCCATGAAACGATATGCTCCCTTAGGTTTATAAACAACGTAACAAACTGACTTGTGTCAAAAAATGAGGCCGCTGGCATTAGCCGTTTGGTTGCTACAGCAGCGTGAAATTCATAACTCTTCAATCGATACCTTCCTGTATAAGCTTTGACCTTAACTGCAACCCGATTGATGGTCATGGTATTTGTTAGTACTTCCGGTCACACGTATCTCTATTCTTATAATTTGATCTATTTTTGGCATCTTCCTAGCATGTTCTTCCTCAACCGTTGTACTGCAACAGTGTCTCGATAATAATTTTTAGTTTTCATCTCTGAATAAATTTTTCGGCAGGAAGTCTTCCGAATCGAAAGGTAAATTAGGCGCTAAAATAAGCAGATGACAATCAAATGGTTGGAGAAACTACGCCATGAGTGAATTGAGCTAAAAGTGTATTGTGTGTATCAAGCAAATACCATGTATTTTATAACGTTTATTGAATCTTTTGTATAAAATCCTATTGCAATCGATTTTATTTAAACCAGCTGTATTACAGCGATGTGTGGCATGAGTGAGTACATAAATTTGTAATAAATGATTACCAATGAGTGAACCCGATAGATAACTAACTGCTAAATAAAGGTGTCTTAATAAATATTTGTTATGAGGGCAAGTATTAATATAATATCTTAATTAGACTACAGTACAAATCGATTAAAAGTAAATCACAATATTCGGGACTTTCTTGCAACTTTATAGAGAAATTGTCGAAAATCCTGTTGATTAGGTACTTTACAACAAGCACACAACCCTTGTACACTATGCCACTTGCTCCTCTGATGTGGCAGGTGAATCCTCACCCGGTGTCTTGCGTGCCGAACTGCTGCCATAGCTATTGCTAAGTTTTCTCATTAGATAGCGTTCCCAGGCATGAATGGGCGACTCAAAAAGTATGCACAGCACGAAAGCATAAAGGAATGTGTTGCAGGTTTGGCTTATTAGCATGCTCTCCTGCAATTTCAATTCAATTTCAATTTAACCTGACATAGAAGTTCGTCAAAAACTCTGTTGCACTCACCGCTCTAATTAGGTTTACGTAATTTGTACTCCTTACTGTCGCAGAATCATGCAGTATGACGAAACCGTTCACCAAGAAGGCGCAGTAGCACAAACGAGACAGCGGCACAAATATCGGCAGGGTTAAGAAACGATGGCACCAACCACCATGTCCCGTGGTAACAGCTACTATTAACCATGCCACTGCCAAATTCCAAAACAATTTATGAAATCCTGCATACAAAACACTCTCAATGTTTGTATAGGGCGCCAAATAGAATCTAAAGAGACTAAACATGGAACCTACGCCAAAGATTAATGCCAGCGTCCACAATATGGCTACCAGATATTTTGGTAATTTTGTACTGAAATGAGATACAGTTACATTAGAGAACTTAAATTGAACTTTGCGATGAGACTGAAATCTGGATAATGTATGGGATGATATCGAACGTTCTGTGAAAAAATATCGGGAATTGATCAACAAAACACAAAATATTTTTTATGCATTCAAAGTGTTTATATTGCCTTCAAAGTTAGGCGCTAATTTACCTACTACCAAAATAATATGGCATAAGCCAACAAATAATCCAATCATTAAAATATTTTTTAACCGCATTTGACGAAAAGACGTCAATAATGTTGACAACTTGAGCTTTGGAAAGGGGGGAAAAAGCCAGCCGGAAAAAAACATACCAATTAAATTGGGTTATACGATGTTATTTGAAATCCATTTACGTCAGCTTTGTGAGACGGTGTAATGTTATGGCGAAAAATCCAACAGTTTTCCTTCCACAGATCTAGTCGAATTTGCTTTTCCAAACGACATAAAATGTGTAAATATAATTCTATATTTACCGTCTTGTCTCCTGATAAGAATTCTAAATGCACAGTACCGCGATAATAAAAGAAAAAATCAACTCTACCTTGCAATTTGATCGAGTTTAGCCTGTTTTTTTCAGTTTTGACTAAGTTGGAGTGCACCATTCCGTAACGTATTCACTGGTTTGCATGTCAAACTGATGAACCCATGTCTCATCGCCAGTTATAATACGTTTAATGAATGTGAGATTAGAGTTGACTCGATCTAGCATGTATTCAGCGACATTTACGCGATCGAATTTTTGAAGGAAATTCAGGTCCTAATTGAGACGCAACGCGTTTCGTATCCTAAACAGTAGAACAGTGATTCGTGACTCAAAGAAGTTTCAGGTTATATCTATCTCAAACTTAAATGATTCTTTTCAGTGCACGGCGCCGCTCATATACAAGTATTGTTGATTAAGTTGATTCATCCTAAGCCTTCTGTAACATTCTCAGCAATTCGGCGCACGGAATGTTATTTAAATTACAATATTTGGGATAAATTATTTATATGTTCGATGTTTTTATTCATTGTAAATGCTCTTGAGATAACACACTGTGAACCAATTAAATTGGGTTATACGATGTGTGTTCTCAAAGTCAGCGCCTGCGTAGGACATAGTTGTGCTACTTAGCGACAAAAAGAATTTTGACAATCCCTTTAAACTGGCTCTTTCCTGTTACTTTACTGACGAAATATAAATTTAACTGCATCTTAGATATTTTTTAACTTGGCGATTCTTTTGACTTTATGAAGGAAATTCACGTAAATGAAACATCTGTTACGATTGGACAGAGTGCAAGGGTGTGTTACGTGAGTCTTGCCCTGAAGGCTTCGTTCACGGTGTATTAATCATACTGGACAATGTACAATTCGATTGCTCTCTGGGATAACTAAGTTAACTGGGACTATCTAGGAATAGAAACCGGGAATTTTGAGAGCAAGCTACCGCAACTGTTAGCCCTTTCTTCCAGTTATGCCAAATTTATTATGCTAGCATGGAACATAATGCCCATTGGCAGAGGTGCGCCTATCTTGCCACCTCTGCTACTGTATTCGTCTCTATCACTCGGTTGTAATGCAACTCCACAGTTGAGCACAAAGACTCAACTAACAATTCGCGTGATGCTTCCGCTAGGGGTTCAAGTTCAACACCAAATGATCAGGCGCATCCCGGGCTTCCTGATCTCCACACTACCGGCCAAACTAACCGGTGGGAGCTGTGCTGCTAAGCTGCTACCTATTTGTGATGTATATACCATACTTCACGGGATTAGTCGTTTTGCAGCAAAAAGAGTACAGATTGGAAATTTTGTACACACCTGCGGGTGCAGAGACCACAGGTATATGGTCATTACTAAAATGCAAGGATGCAGTATTCTCATTGTGGGGAGACAGAGAAAAACCCCAAACCGCTTCCGCTCGGCGACGATGAATGGCAACCATGTCATATAGACGTGCAATTCCGATGCCTGCCCGTACCCCTCAGGAGATTTAAAAGACACAGATGAACAAGATACGAATACGAGACTCTGTCCGTGTGAATCCCCGTTACCCTCGGTACCAGAAAGGTAGTCTGTTCAGGTCTTGAAGCTGACCTACTCCCAGTTTCAACCCCTTACGGTGCAGCGACGGGTGCACCTGCAACGAGTAGCAGCTGCCGCCTATCAAGCTGAACAAAATTGTGGAATCAGCCCGATACAATCTTGCAGCCACTTAACCCTCAGGTCAGACTGTCTCGAAAAGTTCGGCAGACCCACTTCCTACAACTACGTCACAGCAGTCCTACGCCGAGGAATGTTTCTGGAACGAAACTCCGTTGGTTTATCTGTATATAAGGGACATGCACCCAATACTTGCCACCAGTTTTCGGCTGGTGCACCGCAATTGTACGACTCCCTATCGAACAAGGCTCTCTTATGCAGAAAGGTATTGAGTGATCCACATCCCATCAGTAAGAAACCAAGACAAAGGTTAAAAGCAAAAGCGTGCTTTCTCCTAACGAACCTAATATCTAGCAAAAACTTAAATGTAGCACGTTCGTTAAGAATCTCTTTCCAACGTGCTTGTCATGTCGGCAAGACACATTTTACCAAGGGTTTCTCGCTTAAGCTCGGCCCTACTCAAACTCTCTACTAGTCCGTCAAGTTCGCTGTCGCCAGTACATACCCTTTTCTGGTCTTGAATTTGGTCACACTACGAATTACAAGATCCAGCGGGGCAGTACCCATCAGTACCTGATGGCAATCTGTCGATACCGTACCGGACACACTAACATACAAGCCAATAACACCACTCTCTTACAAGAGGGGGTCTTACGATACCCAAATTTAGATTTTACCGTCTCGTACTACACAGGAGATGCATAAGTTGCGATGGCAACAAATAGTCCCTGAGAAATAATATGAACAGTTCGTCTGCTAAACCTCTGGTTAATCCTAAGCACACGTCTATTCTGACCAGCTTACGTTGCAACCTATCCAAATGAGGCAAATAATTCATTCGCTCTCTCACGACGCCCAAGTACTTCACCTGGGTGACGCACCCGAGCACAGATCCATCAGTCAAACGAACTAACGGTTTACGAGACATTCTACTCCGCAGGAGCATCATATTTATCTTATCGACGGCAACATCCACACCGGCTTCTTCCGACCATTGCCTAATTATCGTCATCATAGCCAAGTTCCGCTGTTTCAACACGGAACTGGGCACTTTGCTTCCGACATATCGAGATTTTTCCATATTTCAGCTACTAATGATTCAGTACATAAAAAGCGATGAGTTGTGAAATGTTATTCACCAGATTTGGGATTTGAGTTACTCAATAACAAAACTTACCCTTTAGTACGCATTTTATGCGCCACATATCCAAATAGTAACCCAATGAAGTAGGCCGATGCTCTCATATGAGTTTTAATGTAGGTGTTATTAAAATACTCATCACTAGATATATCCTTGGCAGCGCTGAAATTATGTTCAATTCCTCAGATCAACTTTTCAAAGTTGTTCTTTACAAAATTCCTCCTACTTACCCAAGGTCTAACATAAACGTTGGTTGCAACTCTTGCATATAAGTTACCACAAAAGGAATCATCGTTGTTATTACCATCAGTGCAATCAAGAAGCGAAGTCCCAGTTTACGCGATCTATACATCAGGTGTAAAATAATGGGAGCCACTAGGAATAACTGACTATCCGTTGAGAGATACCAGGATTGAAACATGCACTACAAACAGGATGAAATTATAACAAATTGAAGTGATCGCGCGTGATTGGACTCACCAACTTGTCGGTATTGAAGTAATTATTCACATAAAGTAAATTCAACCACCATGATGATTGGCAACGGTCCTGTTCTCTTTCCACGCTATATTGCCACAGTGGTCCGTCCCCTAGGCGTATGAACCACGTCATATAGTAGCCAATGACAGCAAAATAAGCCGGTGTTAAACGTACGTACCGGCCGATATATAATATGAAAGGATTCAACTTTCCTCGACGCCTCTCCAGAATTGGAAAAATTTTATGGGAGAGAAGGAAACCACCCATGAGTAAGAATGCATCGACGAAGAGCACAGAATTCGTTAGAAGGCTAACCGGGGGAGTCGTTATTAACTGCAAGAAAAAGACGATGACAGGGGGAAATCTTAACTACAACACATTTTGACAAAAAAAAAGTAACGGGAGTAGATTATCTTAAAATCCCAGCGAAATTCACAGTGCCCACACTGCTTCGGGCGATGAAGCACTGAAAGTGTTACGGAAGATTTACTATGAATCGACTCTATTAAAAACTTGTGCATATAAGTGGTACAGTGCATTCAAAAGCAATTGAGATTTGGTGGAAGATTTGCCTCGCTCTGGTTGGTCGATGTCTTTAAGTAAAGCTGACACCGATAATGAAACAATTCATAATATTTACACGATTGTTTGGGTATGAACGCGCTGTCGCTCAGTTAATTATGCGTTATGCATCAACTAGTTATGGAAATATGTCGAAATAGATCAGATTTGTAAAAGAATTTAAAATAACAAAAAATATAAATATTTTGCGTTTTGTTGACCATATTTTGACAGAATATGTATATATCGCTTATTTTAATGCAAAACCGTTACAACTCAGAACTTGCAATTTCACAGAATAAATCCGTACCATTTACACCATTGTTTTGGCAGGAAAGGTGCTGCCGCTCAACTAGTTTCGAAAGACCACATCCATAAAACTCATTATATCTAGTAATGAGAAATTTGTTTACAAGTTTGATATGCAAACCTTCCAAGTTCGCCTTCCAACTAAGCTGAATGCACAAAAAAAAAAAAACACGCCAAAATTGATCAAAAATCAAGCTAATGTTATCAATTTTCTTTGACTTTCACGGTGTTTTACAATTGGGATTCTTGTCAGAGGGTCAGACGATAAATAAAACAGATTATCTGGTAATTATCGTTGAAAAAGGTCAGGTTTGTGGAAAGAAATTGAACAAGAAATGTGGAAGAATTGAACATCAAATTCCAGGATGTATTAGGTGCGCAACTAAGTTCTCGCTATTTTGATTTCCCGCTATTTTTATATAAAAATGCGACTTTATTATGAAAACATGTTTACAAATGATTCATTGGAAGTATTGTCCATCGCTAGATACTACTCTTTCCCAACTTTCAGACAAAGCTTAAATTCCGTCACGCTACAACTGTTCATCTTTTGAGACTATCCACGAATCCAGCCATTACTTGATGTCGTCATATGAGTGGAACTGCTGGTCAAACAGACCGTGTGCAATCGAACGGAACAAGTGATAATCTGACGGCGCAATATCTGGAGATGAGGATGAGGATGAGGTGAGACTTCCTATTTCAGCGTTTCCAGGTAGGTTATAACGGGCTTGGCCACGTGAGTCCGAGCATTGTCATGCTGAAGAATCACTTTTTCGTGCCTCTCCGCATAGTGTGGGCGTTCTCGCGCAGAGCTCGACTCAATCACATTAATTGACGGTTTCGCTTAGTTTCAACAGCTCGTAATAAATAACACCGACCTGGTCCCACTAAATACAGAGCATAACCCTAACAGCGAGAATGTCTGGCCGAGGCGACGATGTAGAACCATGACCGGGCAGCCCCCATGGCTTTCTCTTCTTTGGATTGCTGTAATGAATCCATTTTTCATCACCGGTTACAATACGATAAAGAAAACCATTTCTTTTTTGTAGCTGAAGCAGTTGTTCACAGGCGAAAAAAAGACGCTCAACGTCCCTTGGATTCAATTCATAAGAAACCCAAGTTCCTTGCTTTTGAATCATTCTTGACGCATGCAATCGCTTGGAAATGGCTTAGCGGGTAACTTCCAATACTGAAGCAAGCTCTACCTGCGTATGACTCGGATAACCATCAAGCAATGCCGTCAATTCAGTGTCTTCCAAAGTTTTTCGTCTTCCTTCATGCGAACGGTCGTCAACATCAAAATCACCGTCTTTAAAGCCACGGAACCAATCTCGACACGTTGTTTCACTTAAAGCAGCATCTCCGGTAAACGTTTTGAAGCTCTCGATGAACTTCAGCTGCCATTTTCCTCGATTAGAAGAAGAAAATCAATACTTCCCGCATATGACGATTATTGGGCGCAAAATCATACATATTCACACAACCAAAAGAATATGACGTCAAAAGAAAATCACTATTGTGTCGAGGCGGTATGCCTTAGGTCATATGCCTAAGATTGGCTCATGACGTTTATGTTATGGCAGAATCGACTGGCACTTACAGCTGGCGCCACCTATTGGCAAACGGTGGGAACTTAGTTGCGCACTTAATATATCACTTAATTTGAAGCAAGCCATTACAACTCAAAATTTGCAATTTCACAAGAGAGAAACTTAAAGCATGGTCTGCAAAGAACGCTTATTGGGATGATTTCTAACTAAAATACTCGCTTAGATGTAAATATCGCCCATATGGATGAAATATACGAAAATGTTTGGTGTTTATACAAATGGGGATTCTTGACTGTTATGTTTTTTTTTTTTTAATTTTGCTATACATTAAAAACAAATATAATCTACGTTGCTGCAGTTTACGAATTAAGAATTACAGGAAAGAAATTTGGTTGCAGAAAAATTTTCACTTTGTTTGAGAGGTATCAGAAGGAGCCTGATAATACGATCCATTTTCTTTTTCAGATACTACCTAGCCAGCTACTTCATGTGTACTAAATTTGACTAAATTTACTATATAAGATATATGAATATATAGAAGATATATGAAGCTAAATCTGTCATTTGTAAGGGGCGTATCCGAAGGGACATTTTTAGCTGGCCGATTTTCACAAATTTTACAAAGAATTATAGAGCATTATAGGGATAAAGTTGAATCTCGGAAAATCGCCCTATATATATGAGAGCAATCAGAACGTGCTTCACAATACGCGCTACCTTACAAACCTATAAGTTATACCAAATTTCATCGAATAGAAGATAAGGACTGAAGAATGGGTTGAATCGTCGTTCGTTTATGGAGGGGCCACAAGGCGTGCTTGACCGATCAACGGAATTGGGTGTACCAGAAGGGGGTAAGGCGTTATTGCACATTAACAAAATATTAGGCTGAGCTAAGTTTTAGGCAGTTTCACAAAGATTTACGGCAGTTATTAAGCTAGAAAACCAGATAGATGGATATCGCTCAATCGACTTAAAATGTAATGGAACACATTTGGTCAAAATATACTTGATAACTTAGATGTTTTCTTCTCGGTTGTAAATGTTTGCCATATCAAATGATGCGAGGGTGATCCCAAAACTAGCAAACGTATAGATGGTGCCAGTAGTTTGAAAAAAAAAATATTTTGGTGACAAGTGGCAATCTCATACAACATATGTTATAAGTTTCAAGACGCCACATTGCTTAGTTTATTTGAGCCATCTTAGAATTTGTAAATATGAAAAAAATTGATCACCGTTATGCAATTCAATATTTCCATTTGAAAGGTCTCAGTTCAACCAATTTTAAAGTGTGAAGGTGCGTAAGCTAGCTGTAATGATAGACACTTCAAAAAGTGTTATACATCGTATATTGACCGAAGATTTGAAGATGAGAAAGTTGTGCGCAAGACGGGTGCCGCGCTTGTTTTTAATAGAGCGAAAATAACATCGTGAAGAAGTTTCAGTAGAGAGTTTGGCAAATGTTTCATAGCAATAAAGCTAAATTTTTTCGTCGATTTATAACCATGAATGAGACATGAGTCCACCACTTTACACCTAAGACAAAGGAACAGTCAAAGCAGTGGACTAGAATGGAAGAATCGTGTTCAATGAAAACGAAGACGGTTCCATCTGCAGGCAAGGTCATGGCGTCTGTTTTTTTGGAATGCGCATGAGACTATTTTTATTGATTATCTTCAGAAAGGAATATTATGCTAATTTATTGCAGAGAATTAGACGACTTGTTTCATGATTTAAACCCATTAGTGATCGTATATCTACTATCCGCATCAAGGTGGAATATTTTTTTTATCACGCTGGTCTGTGCACATGCCCCGACGGAAGACAAAGACAAGGGGACTAGATGCATACAGTGTTAATATTAGTCGACTAGTCGGAAAACGCTGTTTTTTATTCCTTCTTTCGGCGCATGACTTGATAGTGAACGGAATCAGATTCCCAGATAAGAATATCCACAAGGCGACGTGATTATCACTTGATCTTAGCACGAGGAACCGGATTGATCATATGGCAATAGATGCAAGACATGCTTTTAATATCATGGACGTGTGTACGATCCTCGTATCACAACTTGGTTGCATCTAAAGTATGCACGAGACTAAGCAGATCGGAAAACGTACGTAATCAAGCACAAAGAAAGGCTGATATCACCAAGTTGCATAGCGCCGAAATAAGCCTACTCCAGTCAATTCTCTAACGTAGTATTTTTACAAACCGCCCATAATCTGGATGTTCCTCACACATAGTGGCAACATGCGAGTATTGCCAATTTCGTGACAAATGCCGCAAAAATTATACTTTGGCAGCAGCCCACGACGGTGATTTGACCGATAGTGTGAGGATCAGGAGGCCGCGGCTCTGAGTTCACGCCTGATCAGTTGGTGGGATCATCCCGCGTGTTATTGATTGAAACTGAAATCGCTAGTAGAGTCCCCGTGGTCGAATGCAGAGTTGCATTGCAACCGAGTTCCTTTGATCCATAGAGTACTACGTTCACGCTAGCAATCGCATTGCCATATGCCCAGTGTGTTTAATACACCGTGGAAAAGCCTTCACGGCGAGATTCACGGAAAACCACGTGGATTCTGTACTTGGGTATGAAAAACAACGCTCAGACAACCACATGAAGAATGTCGCACAGTGTTCCATCAAAAGAATGCTACAGGGCAACGCTGCAGCCAATGGTAGCGTATGCTGTAAGGGAATGCTATAAGGAGAGGAGAAGAGAAGGGAGCCACACCGACTTTTAAGGCAAAAACAACGGTTGTGAAAAGATATAGAAGAAGCAAAGTATGCAGAACAGAGTCCCCTCATAATAGGACAACGACAGAAATCTGATCACAGATGCGCTGAATGTGCTGCAATTACAGAGAGAGCATTCCTATCACCTACTAGTTCCGGATGCCAATGAAAGAGAAGAAATCACGAATTTGGCTTAGCTTGCCAGACCGAGTCTAAACAAGGTATCAGTATTAAGGCTAAAAAAAACAACAAAACTATGGTTACTGACGGCCTACCCGAAACAGCTATTAAAAAATATGGACCACGATCTGATAATGAATATGCCTGCATCTAAACACAATTTAGTTCAAACACTACATGCGCATGAATAGAATATAAGCGTATTATGTCCTGGAGATCAAAAACTGTGCACTAATCAGTCTTTTAATCATCTCTTATTATGTTCTGTCAAGTGTGATAGATGGAAGATTGCGATCTATTCTATCTGACTTGACTGTGCCTTAAATCTGATAAAGCTGCAATTAACCAGATATTCTACGATACTATATTACTACCTCAGATCCTGAAGAAGACCCAAGAGACACTCTCCCGATGACTACAAAGCTGCGTTTGACGGTCCGATAAGGCAAAAACTGTATGAAGCTTTGGCCGAGTTTCATATTCCTGCGAAGGTTATTCGTTTTTGTAGGATGACACTGCGACTTCTTCAGCATACTATTCAAAATGATTATGAGAACAGCCAAGGTTAACACGAGTGGCACCATATCTAACATTACTTGCGTATGCTGATGGTATAAACATTATTGGATGTTACTGCAACCTTCTCAAGCTTTCTCTATATGTAGTGATAAACGGAGACAAAATGAAGTAAAGTAATTATCTCGACGAACAAAGAGTTTACTCGTTTTAGACGCTGTGTGGACGTTGACAATAATAATATCTAACTTAATTATATAGGATGATTTTTTTATTGTAGTTTTTTTTTTTTAAATCGAATAAAACACTCAAATTTGCATCATATAGGTATATTAAAATTTTTTATTGAAATCGATAAATTGGTCTCAGACATTTAATTTTTAAAGACAATTCCATGTAAATGTTGTCCGTGGCTCTGTCTCAAAATGTCCATGCGGAAGGTCCAATTTTTTGTCACTTTTTCGAGCATTTCGGCCTGTATTCCACGAATAACTCGTGTTATGTTATCCTGTAAGGCTTCAATAGTGTTCGGCTTGTCCACATAGACTAACGACTTGACATAACCCCACAAGAAATAATCAAGAGGCGTTAAATTGCAAGATCTTGGGGGCCAACTCACAGGGCCAAATCGAGAGATAAGCTGCTCATCAAATTCATCCCTCAATATATCCATTGCTTCACGAGCGGTGTGGCATGTTGCACCGTCCTGATGAAACCACATGTCAAGCCAATTGGGGCAAAAAAAATCCTTGAGGTTGAGTAACACATGCCCAATCGCTGACAACGGCGACGAATTGACATTTCACGATCGTCATTAACACTGGTCACTACGGCTGCAATATTTTCTTTGGTACGCTCTCTACGCATGCGAGTCGATAGTTTTATGTCAAACAAAGTAAATTTGGTGCGAAATTTGGAGATAAAAGCACGAATTGTTAATTCAGCAGGTCGATTATGACGACCATAAAATGATCGTATCAAACGATGTCACGAGCACGAATTTTGATAATAAATTTCAACGTTTTGCAATCGTTGCTCGTTTGTTAGTCTTTCCATGATGAAACGACAGAGTATACTGTACACTTTTCACTTTAACAAATGACGTTTGGACGCCATTATTAACCAGTGCTGCCAACCTGAAAAGCTTAAATCTTAAAAAATCACCCAATATACCTATCACGACTCCGCTGTTAATAAAGCAAAGGATGTCAGCAAAGAGACATTATTATGACCTAAGCAAAAGATATGATAATAAAATCCTCTCTCAACAAACACAAATCCTTCTGTGCTAGGGGTTGGTTTTACCTGTTTTGCTGTGTGGTGCAAAATATTGGGCGGACGATCAGTGGTGGGAGTCTTCGAGAGAAAAATACATCGAGTACGATGGTCGAATCATAGGTGTGCGCTGAAGAGAGCGACCAAAGCTTTTGACAAAATTCAAAACTTTTTATGATGAATTGAAGAAGAGGCACAAAAGACCGAAACGCTTGGCATAACTTTCTACGTGCCGCGTATAACATAGAAGGATGTCTATTCTAATCGCCATCAATGGAAGCAAGTAGGCCAAATTATGAATTCGTTGAAACTAGTTACCTAGATAATTCTACAATGCCAACGCTGACTGCATTTAGTTACGTACTTGGGTCGATTAGTTTTTTTTATGGTTAGTATCTACGCATTATCTGCATTTAGTTACGTACTTAGATCGCTTAATTTTTTTTTATAGTTAGTATCTACCGGATGTCTACTTTGGTTCAGTAATAGCGCTGTCGGTAGAACTTACCTGACTATAAAAATACGTATTGTACCGTGGCACGCCATAGTCGAATACACATACATGACCCCAGATTATAAAGATCATACATAATGCTTTTATGCCGCATATGGCATTCAAGTTGTCTTTATCCCTGCTGGCCTGAAAGATTTTCTTAGAGTTGTCTGCAAAGAAAAAACACACAATTACATAAATGAAAGGAAGGATCATTCAGTAAATAGGAGAAATATTAAAGTATTTTAGTATTCAAAATAAAGCACAAGGATTGGCACTCGAAATGTTACCAATTAAAAATACTGTAGTTTAGGCCATTTTGACCTTTTTTATTTAAGAGTTTCAGTATATCATAAGACTATTTTCAAATTTTAAGAAAATTATCTTATTGTTCGATGTTGCCACCTTTAGCTTGTATGATAGCATCGAGTTTGTCCGAGATGGCTTCACGCGCTGCTCGATGGTATTTCGACCCATTCCTGGAGGTAAACAAACTTTAAAGCGATAACAGTTATATTTTTTAGTTGATACTTTAGCCTCCAGGGTTAGGGAATATGGAATTGAAATGGAAACTTTTTTTTTGGAAAAAACGTTGGATTTTACTGTTTTATGGGATGGTGCCGAGTCTTATTGAAGCGTCCAATGGTTTCCAAGGAATTGTTTACGTGCTCAAGCTAACAAAGCCTCTTTTACAATCTTTTCACGGTAGATTTGTTGATTTACATTTACGCCCTGTTCGATGAAAACGATTGGTGAGAGTTATGTGGCAGTTATCGCGGCCCAAACCATCGCTGATGCAGGCGCTTGCTTTCGCAGAGCAAATGGGTTACTGACTTCACTCTGCTGTAGCAACCAAACAGCCAATGCCAGCACATTCATTTTTTGACTAGCGTCAGCTGTAATGTTATTCGCAAACCTACGAAAACATATCGTTTTACATCGTAGTTGGAAAAAGTTATCGAAATGGAATTCAAATGCAACCTTGTATTCGACTGAAAATTCACATGCAGGCATTATTAATGAAATAAAATGTTTATATATCGAATTGATACACGTTACAACGATACTGGTAGCATCAAAAAACACAATAGAGGTGGTCATCCAAAAACAGCCAGATATGGTAAAAAAGACAAAGGCCAGATGTTAAAATAACCCACGACAGAGCCTAATTCAGATGGTGAATTATTTCAATGTGTCTGCTCGTAGCATGAAGCGCATATTAAAAAATGAATTACGATTGAAGCTATATAAAATACAGAACAAGTACAAGATTTAATACCTGCACAAAAGGCTGTTCGCCTAGCAAAAGAAAAGTTGTTAAAATATTTGCACGTTGATGGGGAACTTCAATGTTTGGTATTTTTTTTTTTTATGAAAATAATTTTATGGTTCAGCTATATGTAAACCAACAAAACGACTGTATATGGTTAGTCTAGATCGGCGAATTGCCCTGAGAAAGCAAGCGCCTGCATCAGTGATAATTTCGGCCGCGGCAACTGCCACTGGACAGTCTCCACTTATTTTTAGTGAACACGGCACCATCTCATAAAGCCCATAAAACCCAACGTTTTTTGCAAGAAATAGCCAACTCTTATTTTCAGTGAACAGGGAACTATCTCATAAAGCCCAACGTTTTTTACAAGAAATAATTCCCAATTTCATTTCTTTATAACAATGGTCACCATATTTACCAGACTCAAACTCAATAGATTTTTCTATATATGATCCAATCTTGAGGCCAAAGCGCGAACTAGAATGTATGAGACAGTCAATGCCTAAAATATAGCTCTTCGCCCAGAATGAAACAAATTGTCATCAGGCCACATTCGTGTTATTATTAGCGCTTAATGTGGCTACGTCGAACAACCACAATCAAAGTCGTCAAAATTACAGCATTTTTAGTTGGCAACACTTAGAGTGCCGATTTCTGTAGTTTAACCTAAATCCTAATACATCCCCAAAGAGGAACTGGTTAAAACTGAACGTCATACAGATTTTCAATTTCAATCAAGACAACTATTTATCCTTTCACAACAACATTTATGTTCTTACTTATTATTGAGAAGGCCATTAAAGCTACATTGAGTTCTTCACTGTGCTTTATTACAGATTTCTCAATATTGTCGTCATCGCGTTTCGATGCCAGTAAGTAGACATGATATCCGGTGCTCAGAATTGTCAACAGTATGACTATTCCAATGATTAAACTGAAAAATAAAATACATAAATGGTTATCAAAATCATTACGAATTACTGGCAAACCATTTAATTACTGCATTACAACATAACCTGCCATCACCAAAGGGAGCAAGCAAGAAAACATATGTAATACTTACGCGTAAACGAACATTCCAGTGGTAATGGACTGTTCGCGTTGGCGACTTAGCTGACACATTTTGCCGTTGACCGTCACATTGCGTTGCAAAGTGTGTTGCAAAAAAATTGCAACATCTTCGTATCCACAAGCGGCCGGTACACATTCGCCCCAATGGCTAGTCAATGTCTGTGTCTGTAAAGAAACCGCAACCGAAACAGAAATGAAAATGAATGCCATGATTCGATTTGGATGTTAAGAGTATATAGAAATATACATAGCATGTATATATGTACATATGTTGCTAAAATTGAAATACAATGTTGGGAGCCATCGCCAGTACAGTGGAGCTATTAAATAAAAGTGCACCCTGAGTTGACATCTAAAGGGTGTCGCAACAAGAACGCAAGATTTAAATTTGGCGCCATTCGAAGTGTCATTGTTTGACATTTGAACAATTGTTATTGTTTGCTAGTAGAAGGTACGAGGTTAGTAAAAATGGAGCGCTACATGAATGAACACCGCATTCTCATTGTGAAATTGTTTTACCAAAATTGGGAAAGTTTTGCGGCTACAATTCGCAAATTTCGATCAATTTGGGGCCACAATAATGCTCCAAAAGAGTCAATTGTAAAGAGATTAATGGATAAATTTGCCAAAACTGGGTCCGTTAGTGATGTAAAGACAGCAACGCGCCTTCGACCAGGTCGATCGACCGAAAATATCGCAGCTGTACGCGATGATGTCGCTCAAACTCCGTCCACCCCAAGTCGATACCGAGCTCAGCAAATTGGTTTCTCCAAATCCACTATGCAGCGAATTTTGATGAAAGATTTGCATCTTCATGCCTACAAAGTTCAACTGGCTAAAGCCGAGTGTCCACTAGCAAGTTACTTGCGGAAGAACTTCTGCAAGTATTTGCTGAAGTGTTTCCACTGAAACCAAAACTTGCGGAAGTTTGATTCCAGAAGTAGTTTGTAGAAGTTTTACGACGAACTTGCAGCAAAAACTTCCAGACGTGTTTACACAGAATGTGAGTACAGCTTGCAGTAGATTTAGATTCTTTAAAGAATGACAGTATAAAAATCTCTTGTGGCAAAACAAGAGTGGCAGCTGCCATCGCAGCATATTTAATAAGAAAGAAACAACTAATTAAAAAAAAAAGAAACAAAAAGAAGAGTTTGGGTGAGAGATTGGGTGCTGCTACGAGTAGATTTAAGTTTCCAAAATGCATTACGTGGTGAATTGCGGAGTGAAGATTCCCAGCAGCTAAAAAATTTCCTGAGAATGTCGAATGCTGATTTTGAATACATTTTATGTTTAACTCAAACAAGTATTCAAAAGGAGGATACTAAAATGAGATTGGCTATGCCTCCCAAAGACCGGCTTTTAGTTACACTTCCATTTTTGGCAGCAAGTAAGAAAATAACAAATACAATATTTTTTAAATCATTTTATTTATAAAGAACAACCAAAATATTTATATTGCTATTGCTTTTACAGCGTTTTGTTTTTTAATTTCATTTTTATATTCTTTAGAGGACGTGTCCCATAGTTCTGGGTAACTTTCTTGGTGTTCAATAACCAAATGTATTTTTTCCTTACTCCAAATAAATTTATTATTTTCCATTTTTATTTATTTCAACAAAAAATCAAAAAAAAAACCCCCCACAAAGCAAAACGCGACGTATACCTGACTTCTTCCGCAAGTCTTGAAAACAGAGTTTGTTAATTGGGTATTGGAGAGACAACATGAAAATGCTGATTTTGCCGATAAAATCATCTTCAGTGACGAGGCCCATTTCCATCTTGATGGCTTCGTCAATAGGCAGAATTGTCGCATTCGGGGTGAGGAAAATCCTCGAGTGATTCACGAGAAGCAAATGCATCCTCAACGTGTCACTGAGTGGTGTGGATTTAGGGCTGCAGGAATCATTGGGCCTTTTTTTATGAAAATGAGGCATGTCAAGCGCAAGCGCATTTCGGTATCGTGAAATGATAACCAATTTTTTCGTGCCTAGAATTGAAGAAATGAATGTGGAGGGCATGTGGTTTCAACAAGACGGCGCCACATGTCATACAGCCAGAGAAAAAATTCAATTGCTGCATCAGTCATTTAAATCTTGCGTTCTTGTTGGGACACCCTTTACATATACGAGTATAAAGGATACCTGAATTTTGACAGTCTTTATTTGGTCCAATTTGTTTGAAAATACAGTTCTCAAATTACAGTCTGATGTTTACTTCAAATATATTTCCTTGAAAGGATCCTCTGCAGTCAATCCAGAGGAGGTCGTAATGGTAAGATCCATGCATTGTAATAATGTATTAGATGCGCTACTAAGTTCCCGCTGTTTTTTTTTATAAAATTCCAACTTTGTTATGAAAACATGTTTACAAATGATTCATTGAAAGTATTGTCTATCGCTAACTACTACTTTTTCCCATATTTCTAGCAAAACTGGAATTCTGTCACGAGAGACTATCCACGAATCTAGCCATTCCTTGATGGCGTCATATGAGTGGAACTGCTGATCAGCCAGACCGTGTGCCATCTAACGGAACAAGTAATAATCTGGAGAATATGGCAGATAGAGTAAGACTTCCTATTTCAGCGTTTCAAAGTAGGTTTTAACGGGCTTGGCCACGTGAGTCCGAGCGTTGTCGAGCTGAAGAACAATTTTTTTTGCCTCTCCGCGTATTGTGAGCAATTCTCGCACCAGAGCTTGGCTCAATCGCATAAATTAAAATCGATACCGATCCCCAGTGGTGGTTTCTTGCATTAACTTATTCGAAATATATATTTCTTGTGTATTAACTTCATTGGCCCACTGTTGCACTACATTGTCATTTCGTATTGAGTTTAATTCTGCAATTACAATGCTCGAGTGCAAGCGCATGCGCTGTTGGGATGCAGAGTTTAAAGACAGTAAAAAAGTAAAACTGCACCTGACACTGGTAATAAAAACACCAATTGCATTTAAAACGTTTTTTTTTTTTTCATTACACATTAAATACAACAAATGACAACCTCGATTGACAGTGAATAAATGTGTAATTTGGTAAATAGTTTATCTCTTGGCTGCGGTTAATGCATTTTGCCACTTGTACATTACACTCTAACAAATTAACTAAACAATTATTTATTTTGATGATAACAGCGAATTAATAAATTTCCACATGACGAAATTCAAATAGGGTAAAGTTCATCGTTGAGCATCCAGTTCACATCATGGGTATTCCCAAAGTTAGTGAAAAAGTGCAGTGTCAATATATATGTAGAATAGAAATATAGGAAGAGTGCAATTCTATAGAATGCACGAGTATATTTAGGGAGAATACGTAATTTTCCACTATACTGTTGGTATCTCATAAATAGATAGAGGAAAATATGCAGGTATTTTCAAGAAAACAATTTGTATCTTCAAGCGAATGGCTCCGAAAACTTGCATATTTTAAGCAAACTATGGATTTCAACAACATCTGGCCGAAGTAGTAAAAAAAATCACAAAAGATAAACTACATTACAATCATACAGGTATGTTCTAAAAGAGTAGTGAAATTAAAGTAAAATACGATTTGAAAAGTTAACATTTTGTTCTGGATGTTCTGCAAATGAAGCGGTTTGTTGTTTCATTTTCTCATATGAAATGAAGTTCGAAAACAGAAGTTGTAAACAGCTGATATTGACTTTAATATAAAATTTAGTTATTAAAACTACTATTTGTGATTTTTTGTGCATAAAATTAAAGGATAAATAAATAATAAGGACAAATAAATAAATAATGAATGCGGTGTTAGTGTCCACTATATACCAAACCAATGTATACGCAAGAGCAAAATTACAAAGGCAAATTTTGCGGGATCACTCAGATCCTCTGGATATGGACGACACTACCCAAGTATGCACAAGTATGCACTTAAGTACATTCAATATACTTTTAATAAAAACTATTAGGTTTTTACAAAATTATCGCATCAACAAAGATGCATTTCGTAACATTTTACATTGCATAAAATTGAGAATGCCCAAGTCATCTATTCCGGCAGAACTACAGCTTGCTGTCACATTAAGTTTTTTAGCAGAAGGAGGATTTCAACGAGGGGTCGGAAAAGACACTAATGTGGCCTTAGCACGGAGCACCACCTGCAAAATTTTAAATAGAGTGATTATTGTTCTAGAAAAATATATTTGTCCTAGATGGATTAAATTGAAAATGGCAGTTGACGAACAAAATTTGTCTAAGCGCCACTTCAGGCAAAAATTTGGTATTCCTGGTGTAGTAGGATGCATTGATGGAACTCACGTGGAAATTACTAAGCCGCAAAGAGATGGAAACTTAACATAAAACGTAGCTTTATTGCATCCTGCGTAGTATTCTTGTGTTTTTCCCTTCAAACAAGGAAAATTTTTATTCATCTAAAGGAATCTGACCACTTTTATTTATTATACTTACATGTTTATTTGCAAAAATTTTTGTTTCACAATAAAATTTCAAAGTATTTTTAAACCACTTCTTTTTGCCTAAAAGAAATGAAAAGTAAAAAGTAAAATTCAGAACACCCAAGTGTCAAATTGAAGTGATTACAAACTACTTTTACTTCAAAGTAGAATCTGGAACATACCTGATAGTGTTCAAATAACAGTTCACAGGTAATTCGAAAAATTACTTTTTTCAAACATTTCGATTTTAGAATTTCGTTAAACTAGGGTTTTGGTGGTTTCTCTATGAAGCAAGGGCTAAAAGGAATAGTAAACAAACACTTCTTAACAAAAGGCTCCTATTTGGAAATACTCGTAAAAGTTAGTAAGTTTACTTGCCACTTGTCCGCTATCCTACCATTACACCATATCGTGTACGAAAATCCCATTCATTGAAATGGCTTGCTTTTTAGTCCTCGCAGAGAAACCAAACCCCACCCAGAGGGAAAAATATGGAGTAGATAGGAAGTTGATAATATCATAATGACTAAATTTTAGAGAAAAAAAGGAAATATAGGGCTATCCACTCTTCACTTTCAAGTAAAGTTAAATAACATACAGGGTTGCCCATATTCGACGGACCCATATGGCAACGCCATAACT
>JAHXMU010000359.1:679378-700634 GCA_019455685.1 Philornis downsi | reverse complement strand
TTTTAAAAAACATGGGTCCGTCGAATATGGGCAACCCTGTATACATAAAGCTGTGATTTCGATGAAACTTTTATTTCACAATAATGCTTGGATCTTGTCATTATGTGCAAAATACAATGCCATTTACATGACCACCCCTGGATTGGTTTCATTAGTAGACCCCTTTGAACTAGTTTTCGAAAAAATACGGTCCAATTCGTATTCGTAATTGGCAACCCTTTCACTAATTAAATAAAGCTTCAGATGTCAGGTATTTAACAGCTGACAGCCTTGAAGTGTTATTTATGTCGTGAAAGGTTTGCCGTTTACGAATATGGATCGTTTAACAACCATAAATTTCGTAAAAGTAGTTAAAACTTAGTACAAAAGTGGTGATTCAAATGTGGCCACTTACCCTGCATTACGTTGTGATTATGGTCGTCATAATAGGCCTACAGCGCAAGAAATTGGCAAGATTATAAAGAAATGTGAAAAGACTGAAAGCTATGCAGATGTAGTCAGGCCTGTGCATCATGGCAATGTACACTCTGGTAAAAACATCGCTTCTGTTAGTGAAAGTATAGCGAATAATCGGAATTTTAATTCAGAGAGTATGATAACTGGTTTTTTTTTTTTTTTGGTCTGCAATTGAAAATTATGAACTGGACGATATGTGGTTTCAATAAGACGGTGCCCCACAAGACGACACGTTTTGGGTTTATTGCAGGAGAAGTTTCCAGAAAGCGTAATTTGGCGACGTTTTGGCGACGGTAATTGACCACCAAGATCATGCGATTTGACGCCGTTAGACTTTTTTTGTGCAGCTACGTAAAAGACCTGTTTACGCAGATAACCCCTAAATGTAGGAACATTTGAAAACCAACATTCGTCAAGTTATCGCCGCAACACCGCGAAACATTGGTAGAAAACTACTCAAATTGATCCACTGCTGCCACCAATCCTGAGGCGATCATTTAAATGATATTGTATTGCGTACATAATGGCAAGGTTCAAGCATTAAATGAAAGTTTCATCGAAATAATAGCTTTATGTGTGTTTTATTTAACATTACTTTTGAAACCGAAAAATGGATAAACCGATACTTTATGACAGATCACGCTCAAACTTTTCGTCAGTATAGAGTATTTTTAAATGATCAATTCTCGGTGATCAAATGTTTTCCATAGTTATCAAATTTAACACCTGAGAACAGACTTCTACTTGAAGATACTTATATCTTTTTTCAGTATTTTTTTATTTTGGGGGAAAAAATAAATTCGTAGTATTTCTAAAATTGGTTATTTTTGTCAAAATTCAATATGGTACCCCTATATCTAGGGATTTGTCTTAGTTTTTTACAATCCTATTATGTAATTAAACTGGAGAAAATACACAGTTTTTTTTAGAAAATCCACAGTAAAATACGGACTTGTTGCCAGTGTTGCCTATTTAGCTTTTTAAGCCTCTTTTTAGCCTTTTTCTATTTTTTTTTTAGATTTTTTTTTTTCGCTTTTTATACCTATATAAAGAAAGTGTAAAATAATTCGACAGAAATTAACACAAAAGCATTTAACTTAAAGGAATATGATGTGATCACGAAAAAAAACTTGCGGCGTCGAAAAAATGACTCTGCGGAGGAATGAAAAAATGTCGCATTCAGAACCCAGCTTTCAAGCCATTGCACTTCAAAATAGCTCAAGAGCCTTCTTATTTTACTGTAAGCTATTTTACGTTTTTACGAAGTAGAAAATTATATTTTCGTGTAGAAAAATTAAAATTTCAAAGCCTCCATGCAAACTATACTCGGATTCTGATATTAAACAAAGAAAAATATATTAAAAAAATGTAAAATATACTCAAAAGTAGTGCTAAAAGCTAACTATCACAGAAAACCGAATTAAATAATCGGGTTTTATTTAAATCTCCTGCACTTGCGTCTTCCCTACTGAGTAAAAATTAATGAAAATTAGATGCATTCGGTAATGAAATATATCATCATTAGTAAGAAAATAAACTTTACACAATACCTTGGCTTTGTTGGTCATTTTTTTAACAAAATTGGATTTTGAATTCAGATCAGGTTAGCATCTTAACACATTTCTCGATTGGAGACAATTTTAAAAAATATACATAATGGATTCATATATAGAGTGGCAGATGAATCGTGCTATAAACACAATGTCAATGTTAAAGGGGACCGTTATTTAAAGATGCTGAAGGTGTTTTTTTTACCAGAACTGCGCCGAAGACGTATCCGTTTCAACAGTATGTGGTTTCAGCATGATGAAGCAACTGCACACATAGCCAGACCGCTTAAGGCGGAGCTCCAACAAAAGTCCAAAAGCTTCACTTGTCGCTGGCCCCCAAGGCCACGTGATCTGACTACCCCAGACTTTTTTTATAGGGTTATGTCAAGCAAGAGGTGTACAAAACAAAAATAAAAATTTTACTGAATTGGAAGCAGTCTATTACAACAGTAATTGAAGCGATCCTGCAATGAATAATTTTCCGATCAGATGTCGTATATGCGTCATTTACGGTCTATTGTTTTAAAACCAATTAGTAATATAAAATAAAATTAAATTTTCTTTACAATAAAAAAAATAGTAAATGAAATTGATTAAAAAGAACTTATTTGAATTTCTTATTGCGGTGCAATTAGTGCGCCACCCTGTAAAGGATTTGGCGAATTATATTTATCAGTAAAAAGTGCACATTTCTTATTTTCACTACTTTTACTTTTCACTGCTTAATGCGAATCGAAGGATATTCATTCAATGTTAAAGTTTATGATAGACAAGTAAACAGGCCCAGCAGTTTTTGAAAAATTGTAATATTACTTTTATTCTTGTGGTAGGCTCTTGAGAAGTCCACATACTGTAAGACACTGGACAAGGTCCAAAGGATGGCTAGTCTGTGCATCACTAGTACGTTTTGCACCTCCTCTTCCGATGCACTAAATTTAATTTTGCATTTACTACCCCTGGACATAATTAGTATGTAGACTGCTGCAGCTACGGCAGTAAGACTAAGAGAGCTGTGTTAAACTTAACGAGGTGCCTGACATAACAGGCACACACTCTGGCTGAGCCACTGTTCGACAAGAAGTATCATATACTTACACAAAATACAGATACCTGGAAATGTAGAACTCCTGCTACAAGACTTTATGGCGACTTCTACACTGACGGCTTAAATTTGAATAACAGGTAGGTTTCGGGGTCTAATCTAAAGACCAAGGGCTAAGTATGGCAAGAAGATTACCTGATTACTGTAGTGTTTATCAGGACGAAAATTATCCCATTAAGAAAGTGGCAGACTGGCTGAAATATAACGTCCTAACCACAATGGGGATGAACATATTCTCTGACGGTCAAGCTTCCATTAAATCTCTGGATTCTGTCTTCCTGAACTACACATCAGCCCTGAAATACCGCAGATTTCTTAACGGGATGGCTCAGCATTTCAACATTCACCTTATGGGGTGCCGGGCCACAGGGACATACCAGAGAACTACAGAGCAGACAAGCTGGCAAGACTAGGAGCAACTTTACAGACTCCAGCCGAGTTGAAGTCCGTGGGCATGCCTCTAGCTACTTGTAAGCTCCTACTGCGAGATGGGCCATACTTATCAGCAAACGATAGATGGACGTCTGTCCGAGGCTGTAATCAATCCAGACAGATGTGGCCTTGCCTAGATCTGAAGCACTCACACACACTGGTTTCGCTATCAAGACCTTAGTCTCATTACTTGTACCCGTTCTAACGGGACGGTGTTTGATTGGAAGACATGCGATGAGACTGAAGGTTGCGACTAGTGACTTCTGCAGGAGCTGTAGAGATGAAGATGGGGAGGAGTCCATAGAACACCTTCTCTGCGATAGCCCCGCCCTGGTGAACAGGCGGAGATCAACACTGGGTTCTAATTTCTTTAGGGGCCTAGAAGATCTGGACCACATAGATATTGTCCGACTTAAGAGCTTCTTGAGGCGCTCAGGATGGTTCAAAGGGGGAAACTATGGACCTCCATATTTGACAATGGACTATATAGTCTAAGTGAGTCTGTCTATTCAGACTGCCACACTGACCTCATACTGAGTAAAAATAACTGATCAAATTTCAACTCACCGGGCCAAACGTAGACTACCCTTTTGAACATAGCTTTCAAATCACCATTTACTGTAGATTTTGTAACAATTTAGATAAGTTTGGGTTTGTTAAGAACATTCAATATTGAAGGATGTATTTTCCATGCAACGCAATATTATTTTTTATTCAGGTAGATAGAAAATATCCGATATATATTTAAGTGTACTTCTTTTATTGTTTGAAATGAATCAGAATATAATTCTTGTTATTTTTGTGACTTCAAAAAAATTATGTCACAAATATTAAAAGCTTATGTGGATCTTTAAATTAACCGAAGTAAATAACATATTAGTCAAAAATTACGCTTTAGAAAAGGTGTAATATGGCCTTGGCCATCAACAAAAATTTTTATCTGTTTGGAAAGTCTACTAGCAAACAATAATGTTTACAGTTCTATCTCAAGGTAATTGGATCGAATAGCAAAAAATAAAGAATTGAAGCTGACTGGATAAAGATTACACTTTTTTGCGAATTATGAATTCTTGAATGGAATTGAATTTTTATCTGTCTTACTTTCAGCATGAACAAAGTTCAGTATGATCTCTATTCAGTTTGAATAAATCCAATTCAGTTTGAATAAATTCAATCCATGATGAAACTTAGCATATATGATCTTTATTCATACTGAACGTTCTTACGGTATAAGATAGATATTAAATATTCAATTTGATTCAAGAATTAATATTTCGATAGAAATTAATATCTAAATTCAAACCACACCAATTTTCTTTAAAAATAAGTTCGTGTTTTTCTAGATTTCCTTCAGATTATTTTAGCTTTTTTCGCGAAAATTTTGACTTTTTTTTTGTTATCAAGTTTTGACAACACTGTTTGTTACGAATCACAAGGAAAGCGTCAAAAATTATATACCGAAAAATCAAATAACGATAAAATCACACATCAGGTAGCTAGCTAGCTATAGCTATATAGCTATACATATACATCAGTTCTCTACATAACACGTATTTACCTAAAACCGTCAAGAAAAGGAAAAATATTCTTTATTTACATTTTCTATTTTCGATTGTCGTAACACTAGCGAACGAACTACTGTGCGACGTTCGAACATTTATTATATTTGCTAATTTATGCTTTCCATCTCATTTAATAAGGAAATAATTGAATAAAATCTTAGTTTTAACGATGGACGTTTCGCGTATTTAGAACAAAGTTTCTGTTTCAAATGCATTTGGATCACTGTCCGAATACCGGCTAGTCTCATATTGGAGGCAGGAGTTTCACTTGAAACACACACATAATCGCTGCTCAGTTAGGATAGCAATATGTTATGGAAAACTGGTGTTGCAACTATGTCTCTGGTGTTGTCACAAGCCGAACGTTATATTCTAAAAGTTTAATTAATACACCAATCGAATACTAACCGGTATGACGTGTGTACTTATTAGGTTGGCATTACGACATTTAATAGTTGTTATTACGTGAATACAGTTTCTTGCATATTTTCCGCATAGTTTTAGCGTTTAGCTGTTTAGAATGAATAGGTGGCGTTTTAAGAATACGTTTGAATAGATTAAATTGCGACCTACTCAATATCCAATCCGTTTGAACGATAAGAGAATATTCTACAACTGGATGAATGGGTGTATTGTCTGGCTGTATTGCTTGTTGTACAAAGAATTTTGTCATTTGGAACTTGATTGAATATAAATTGAATATCTTAGACTTAAGTGCAATGCATAGTGGAAAATTTTCATCTCGAGAACAATTTAAATGATTTGGTTGATTCTTTTTTTCCATCATAATACTGGAGTGATTGGCGGAAAAAGAAAGTATAGGAAAGCCAAAAGCCATCATGCATACAAATCAGAATTTTAATTGAATATATAAAATATCCATTGTCATGACATTTTTGGCATGCGAAAGGTGAGAACTGTTCTGGGATCAGCTGAACTAAAAACGCCGTAATGTTGACAATTTTGATTTTTTTAATTTAAAAATTTCAGTTTCTTTCTGACAGATCGTTTAATGACCAATCGTTTCATTCGACCAATTTTGATCGATTGCTCCCAAAGAAAACTCTTTCGCCCAATTTTCCCCAATAGAACTATTTCGTTCAACTATTTCTGCCGGTTATTCTCAAAAGCATTATTTATATCGATTTTTTCTTAACAAAAAGATTTGAAAAAATTCCATCCAACAAAATGTTTCGGTATTTTCCTCTCTTTCTGAATGAATGATCATTCGGTACTATCCAACAGAACGGTTTCGGTCGATTCCTTCCAATAGGTTTACCTCCGCCAAACCTTCATATGCATGGTATAGTAAAAATAAATCCATTATTTTCGTATAACACTGAACGCTTTATTTAGCCTAGTTGGAATGATCCCATATAGGTAAAAAATATGCGCTGTTTTGTTCGATAACTTGTGGCAAGTAGTAGGTAATTTCATTATACCTCTCTCATTGAAACTCTCATTAATTTTGACAAGAAACTATGACACTCGATTTTTACAAACTACTCCTCAGGCGAATTGTTCGCCAGCAAAATCAGCCGCTATAGACAGGAACAGGTTTTAATCACTTTGCTGCCAGATCTGGACTATAACCACTGTCGGTGTTTGTGGCCTGGAGTTATTCCTCTTCTATTCACCAAAGCTGGCCGCTTCGCAAAACTTTCACTTTTGTTTGACGTCATCGTAAATGACCCACTTTTCATCACCAATCATCTGTTCGTTGCGATTCAGATTTAAATTCCTCCCATGAGGCTGTTTTGCTTTAACTTGTATCGCTTCCATAGAACTTCTTTTTGTATCCAGCCTTATTCAAATGGTTACAAATGGTGCAAAGTTTAGCCCCTGAGCAATTGAGACAGTTCTTATATGATGGTCGGACTTGACGATTTCATTATTTTATCTACATTTTCAGCAACTGCCTTCCAAAGCATAGTGTATATTTGATATAAAAATTATCGGAACGGAACCAGAAATAGTTCGAAACATAAAGAACAAAATCCAAAGTAATCTGCGGCAAAGCGCAATTTAGCTGGTCAAACATTTCAATGTGCCTGCTCGTAGCAAAAGGTCTATATTAAAAAATTAACTGCAATTGAAGCCCTACAAACACAAGAAGTCTAAGATTTAACACCTGCTTAAAAGGCAGTTCGCCTAGCAAGAACAAAGAGGTTAAAATCTGCGCATGTTGGTGCCGAGTTTGTAAAATTGATCCTTTTTGGTTACGGTTCAGCAATATGCAAGCAAACAAAAAGCGATCTCATATAAATAGAGTGCAAATCAAAAGATAATTTAGACCAATGAATTTGTCTGCGAAACAAGCGTACTACATCAGTGATGGTTTGGACCGCGGTAATTGTTATAGGGCTGTAGAGAGCGTAAAGGTAAATCACAAATCTAAAGTGGAAAGATTTTGAACAATGTTTTGTTACCTTCGACAGAAATCATTGATCGTTTCAACAAGACTTGGCACAATCCCATAAATCTCGTAAAACCCAACATTTTTTACAAGAAAAAGTTTGTAGCTTCATTTTCTCACCTCACGGCATATTCCCCGGACTTAAACCCAAAAGTTTCTTCTACATAGTCCATTCTAAAGGCTAAAGTATGAACTATAAAATATGTGACGGTCAATGCCCTGAAGATTGGTCTGCGCCTAGAGTGGGATAAATACAGGGTGGCGCAATAGAACGTGCATATTTAAAAAATAGATTAAAAAATATATACAAAAGGTATGGTTAAAATAAATCTAAGGCATTGTAGAGTAATAAATGGAGTTTATTTTTTAAAAATAACATCATCTAAATGGTGACCCTCTCTACGACGGCACTCCTCTAACCGCAAACGAAAATTATTGAAAACTTTCTTCAGTAATACTGGTGTAATGGCTGCCATTTCACCACGGATATTCTCCTTGAGCTGAACGATGCTTCTTGGATTATTACTGTAGACTTTGTGATTGAGGTATCCCCACAAAAAAAGTCAAGAGGCGTCAAGTCTAGACTATGTGGGGACTATGGGATATCACCTCTTTTCGAAATCAGTCTGCCAGGTAACATCTGTTTCACCACCGCCATGATGTGTGACAGGTAGCTCCATCTTGTTGGAACCAAGTTCTGGAATTCACTATTCTTGAACTTTCAATTTCTGGAGCCAAAAATCCGTCCAACATCTCAACATAGCGTTCCGTATTAACCGTGACGTTTTGGCCCCGCGCATTTTCGAAGAAAAAAGGACCAATTATTCCTCTGCCAGAGATTGCTGCCCATACTGTCACTTTAGGACTATGCAATGGTTTCTGGTGTTTGATTTTGGGATTTTCACTGTTCCAGTAACGACAATTTTGACGGTTTACGAACCCATTCATAAGGAAATGAGCCTCGTCAGAGAAAAGGATATTGTCAAAATTGGAAAATCGATTAAGCATTTCATTAGCAAATGCGAGCCTTGCTATGAAGTCAGACTCTTTCAATTCTTGTGTTAATTGCAGCTTATATGGATGCAGTTTAAGATCCAATGTTAAAATTCGTTGCAAACTTCGTCGCGATAATTGTAAGACAGACGATCTCTTGCGAGTCGACATTTGTGGATTTCCTCGTACTGACTCCATAACTCTCTCAACATTGTCTTCGGTCCTAGATGTTCTTGGGCAACCATTTGCTTGTGGTGTAAATGTTGAACCGGTCTCTTCAAAACGTTTTACCCATATTTTAATTAAATTAGTACTCGGAGCTTCACTAATTCGCCGTAGTCCATATTCAGCACAATATAGTCGCCTAGTAGCAATATATGAACGAGAGTTCTCGTAAAATGCGCGCACGCAAAATGTAGGCGGCCCCCGCCCGCGCCTTTTCTACCCCGCAAAAAAAAAAAAAAATGATGCAATATGCACGTTCTATTGCGCCATCCTGTACTATAAGGCCACTTTCGTGCAGCTCGTGAAGCAGTCCACGGTAGATTCGATGTTATTATCTGCACTGAAAGTGGCTACATTAGACAGTAACATAATTTTCTTAAAATATGAAATATTTTTACGATATACTGAAATTTTTAAATAAAAGCAATCACAATTGATAAAATTACTGAATTTTTAATTGTTAAGACTTAGAGCGCCCCCGCATAAGCCCACATTAATATCCCACTTACCTCAGATTCCACCAACGGTTCCTTTGGAATTATTCCACTTAATTCAACATCCACCAAACAATATTGAACCTGCACTGGTTGCGGCGCATCTGTGGAGTCATCGAAACGTGAGTACAAGCATTGATCGTAATGACCAAATTGATGTAAAACACTGCTGCCAATGCCAACAGGATTTCGCACCGATGCATCGTACACTAAAATGAATAGAAAGAGATTAGGGAAGCAAATTAGTTGAAATGTCAACAACATATAAATGTGATAAACGTCAGCGTGACAAATTAAATTATGCGATAAGTATAACTGTAAATAAAATCACTTCGTTTACATACAAAGCAGCTTAATAAACGTAATAGAGGTGGTTTCATTTTAAGTCATTAATAAGGCAATGAATCTGATTTCCAAGATGAGTCATATACTATAAAGCACGAGTTGCAACATTAATTTATAGTCTTCCATTATGTAGATGTATAAAACATAACATATTTCATATACTTTATAATATAACAACAATTTGTTTTTAACTTTTCTTAACATAATCTGTAGAGTGATAATTCGCTTTTTTAGCTTATGATTAGCTTTACCTGTTTATGCGCTCCCTAATTATAGTTGTTGCCAGAAAATTCAAAACAGCTGTCAACTGTCAAACTAACTGGCAGCTGATTTTATATTTCTGGTATTTAATTTGATGTTTATTTTTATTATACCAAGACTTACGCCAAGATAACGGCTAGTAGGACTGACCTTATTGTTGATCCAGCGTTCAGTCAACAAAATGTTTACAAGGTGTTTCCTACATTTTACACTCCATTCAATCTTGATAATTGAGATGATAACATGTAAAAGCAGTGACAATTTCTTTTCTGATCTCGATCAGAACACAACCATAATGTGTAGAATACTCGTACACAGAGAGAGAGAGAATAAAAGAGATGTAATGTTACATTAATTGT
Organism: Philornis downsi; assembly: GCA_019455685.1. Taxonomy (NCBI): domain Eukaryota; kingdom Metazoa; phylum Arthropoda; class Insecta; order Diptera; family Muscidae; genus Philornis; species Philornis downsi. The sequence goes on along the minus strand of JAHXMU010000359.1, from coordinate 690,439 downwards.
TTCCTTAGCTAATACCATAAATTGACTGTTATTATACCTTTACCCAGAGCAATAAAGGTATATATCATTGGATAAAAATTTAACACACAGAAGCATTTAAAGTGCCAAGCAGCTTTGCCAGAACTTTATCAAAAAAATCCAAAAAAAAAAACATTTTTTTCCAAAAATATTGTATATAGTTGGAACTGACGCATATTCATTTTTATTGGTTTTATAAGATGATAAGATATATATTTAAAATTCAATACCATTCAAGAATTCATAAGCATTGGAAATAAGTGTAATCTTTATCCAGTCAACATAATTTCCTTTCTTTTCTGCCAATACCTTAGGATGGAATTTTCTAAAGAAAATTACTTCGGCTAATATAGGGTTATGCAGTCAGGTCTGGCAAGCCTATCAGCTGTTAAATACCTGCCATCTATATATTTGTTTATGTATTTACGAATATGGAAAACGCGAAGAACGCGTAAAAAAAGCTAAACCTTACTGCAAAAGTAGTGATTCAAACGTGGGCACCTTTCGTGTATTACGGATTGATTAAGGTCGTCAAAATCGACCTACTGTGCAAGAAATTTGGCGAGATTATAAAGAAATCTGCAGATAATGAAAGCGTTACAGATATGGTCAGGCCTGCACATCATCGCAATGAACGCACTGCCGAAAATATCGCTTCTGTTAGTGAAAGTGTGGCGGATAATCTGAATCTCAATTCGAAGCGCTATGGCCGTATGATAATCAATTTTCTTTGGCCTGCAATTGAAGATTATGATTATGGTTTCAACAAGACAGTACCACGAGCCACAAAACACGACCGATTTTGGTTTTATTGCATGAGAAGTTTACAGAAAGCGTAATTTCACGTTTTGGGCGACGTCAATTGACCACCAAGATCATGTGATTTGATGCCGTTAGACTTTTTTGTGGGGCTACGTCAAAGACCGTGTTTACGGGGATAATTCTCTAACGTTGGAACATTTGAAAACCAACATTCGCCAAGTTATTGCCGAGATATCAGCCAAAATGTACGAAGAAGTGGTGGAAAACTACCTCAAAAGCATCCACTGCTGCAACCAATCCAAAGGCGGTCATTTCAATGACATTGTATTTCGTACATAATGGAAAGGTCCAAGCATTATAATGCAATAAAAGTTCCATTGAAACCAAAGCTTTATATGTGTTTTACTTAACTTTGAAACCGAAAATATCTTAATATTATAATGTTTATGAAACAATCGTTTTAAAGCCACAAAAAAACCCCCCAAAAAAATTAATTCCAGATAATAAAATGGTTACTTACAGTGCTGCTCACTTGAATAGCACATTCCCTTTAAATATTTTTCTAAGCTCGATTTTTTTCCCAAAATAATAACTATAACGCACTGGTTGTGCGTTTTATAAATCATATTTCACGTATTCCTGCAATCCTGTAACATAAATTTCCTTTCATTTTAATAAATTAAGTACTAAAACATTAAACACAATAGAAAGTCAAAAATTCAATTACAGTTTTTGGTTCATTTCATTTAATTGCATTAATAAGTTCACTTTTGCTTAAATATAGTGCTTGTCTGATTCGTACATCTTGTGTACTAGCCATCCCCAGACATTTTCAATAATGTTTGAGTCTGGAGAGTAAGGCGGCTTTCAATCAATGATTTGACGACTCTTGCTGTGTGAATTGGTGCGTTGTCATGCTGGAATTTTCATTCCAAGTCTCCAAAAATATTTTTAATTTCAGGAAAAGCTTATTCCATCACGGCTTTGTATGAAGTCGCATTCATTTTTGAAAAGAGAAACTGGACCTCTATTGTGCCATAATAAGAGATCGCACCCCATACCATAACTCCCTCCCATAACCTTCCCGGCTGTGAAATCGTTTGAGTAGGTGTTCCTCTTTTCGAAGATCGTGGAATTAGTAATTATATCTATAAGGACTATCTAAATTACATTTTTTTCGTCGGAAAATATAATTTAATTACACTCTCTACTCCACGTCATAGTGGCGGTGGTTTCTTTTTAAGCCCCAAGCGTTGCAAGTGTGCTGCTTTGAAAATAACTTTTTTTTACCGTTGATACACTTGCACTTACGCCAGCTTTTTCCTTGATTTTGGCAGCAGAGTCGTGTGAGCTTGAGGCATATCTCACAATAGCTCTCTTGTCGGCGGCTGTAATAGAACTTGCTTTTCGACCTATCATATTATTTCCATAGCCTTCGGTGTCACGTAAATATGTCGATATAACTTTGCGACTTCTATTAGTTTTTCTGGCTATTTGATGAATAGAAAGTCCATACTCCTTGACTCGACACTCAATGATTTAGCCCGGCCCATTTTACTTAAAATCTATTGTTTTATATTTAATTATACACAATTACTGTGATCCAATCTGATTTATGATCATCTGCAAAAGACTTTCACACTTAAACTTTGCGCTATTCAAGAGAGCGGCAGTGTATATCGCTTATTTTCTGCCCTTAAAAAAAAACAGTAATATTGCGTTACACGAAAAGTACGTCATTGATTTAAATATTCTTAACTGAACCAAAGTTGTCCAAATTATTACAAAAACCTACAACAAATGCTAATTTAAAACTTATATTCCACGGGGCCCACTTTTCAGCCGATAAGTTGATAATAGTCGTATGTTTTTCATACATTAGAATGAACTTCAAGTGGTGGTACTGGAATAAATAAAGTGATATCTCAAAAACTGTTGAACTTTCTTACGATTCTATCATAAACTTTAACGTTAAATGCATTTTCCTTTATGCGTATGCACACCATGAAACGATAAAAAGGGCCGATTTACTTCAAATAAGGAATTTGAGTTTCTCCTAGCGAATATACTTCATCATATACTTCATCATATATACAGAGTGGCGTACTAATTTTGCTACAATAAGAAATTCAAATAACTATTTTTAATCACTGTATTTCATTTATTTTTTTTTATTGTATCGAAAATTTAATGTTATTTTATATAACTAATTGATTTTAAAGATTATAGACCTCAAATGACCTCCATGCTGAGTCCCGCAAATGCTACACCTGATCAAAAAATTATTCATTGCGGCCTGAAAGGCTGAAGTTGGGATCGCCTCAATTATTGTTTTAATTAATTGCTTAAATTCATTCAAATTCCTCGCTTTGGTTTTGTACACCTCTTTTTTGATATAACCTCATAAAAAAGTCTAGTCCAATTAGGTCAAGTGACTTTGGTGGCCAGCGGAAAATGAAGTTTCTGGATATTAATTTGTTTAAGACCAAAATTCTGTTGGAATGGATACGTTTTCGACACCGTTCTGGGTAAAAAACTCGTTCATTGTCTTTAAATAACTGTCCCTATTCCGTCTCCGTTTTGTGTTTGTAGCAGGATTCGTGCGCCACCCGGTATATGGATTTAATATTGTCTCTAGGAGTGAAATCTAATAAAATGCTAACCTAACCTGAAATCAGAATCCGATTTTACCTCAAAATATTGATGAGAAATGGCAAGACATTGTGTGAAGTTGATTTACGAACTAATGTTGATATTTTATTACTGAATATATCAATTTTTAATTTATTTTTATTTAATAACGAAAACTTGTATAATAACAAAATTTGTTTATAGTTCGTATGAATACATTGAAATATAAATTTTTCTTAACAAAAATTCGAACGTTTCAAGTTTCCATTTGAATAATAATTTATACTTTTTCATTTGGAAAAAAAAAATTTCCAAGCTATTTCACAACGAAATAATAAAAAAAAAAATTTTGATAAAATATTCAGAAGCAATACCGACATCCTTGTTTTTCAAAACAATTCTATAACCGCCAGGCGAACAAAATAATACAGATTTATGTTTTTGTTTCATATTTTCAATTGGAAATATCTGTTTCATTATATCTCTGTAGAAAAACATAATTAATTTAGGTTTCTATTTTCGTTTCAGGTAGAAAACGAATCCATGTATGAAGTGAGTGTTTGTTTCACAAACAATTTTCTAATGAATTTCGGATAAATTTACGATATCAAAACCGAAATGAAACGGAACTATCGTGAACATTCCAGATTTGCATGATTATAATCATAATTATACACAGATTATTATATATTTAGGTCTAAATCTAAAAACATAATTATATTTATAGAATTTACTATGTTTATCACAAGTTTCTGTGTGCATCTTTGTATACAATTTACGATATTTATTCATTTATAGATATTTGTATTTATATGTTTTCATTTATATTTGCCAGCCAATATAATTTGCACTGAGTTGGTTATCTTAATTTATGTAAATATTTAATTTGAATGTTGAATAAATGTAATCGATTATCGTCATTTGAGCACTGTAAGAGCAAATTAAAACGGGCAGGCGATGACATGTAAATTTCGTATTTAGAAGTGCAAATTGTAAACTGCATGATTATGATAATAACAATAAAAATTAAAGAAAACAAATTAAGTTCCATTGTCTACTATTAAAACAACATAATATAGGGGCCATGACAACTTTTTAGAAATTTTTACACTGATCAGGGGCGCCTAATATGGAGAGTATCGGTATGTGGCCCTTAGAGTATGAAAAGCCATCTAATAAATATGAAATCACTTCATATTTTTTGATTCCATATTTCTTAACAAAACCTAATCAAAAAAAAAAAAAAAAAAATAATAAGTTGAAATTGTGTTAATTTTCTACAATTAAATTAAAAAAATTGAATTAAAAGCAATTAAATTAAAATTAAAAAATTAAAAAGAATGGTCTCATTACAACAAAAGACTTAAGAAACGAGCACATTTTGCAAAATAACGCTGAAATGCGATTGTGTACAGATGACTAAATATATGATACAACTTAATTTTCTACTTGATATGCACATAATTTACAAATAAATTGATGTCATTAAAACAAAAGACTTAAGAAACGAGCGCATTTTTTAGTTTTCTAACACGTCCCAATTCGATGGAATTTTATAAGAATAAAAAGTACCTGGAAACGGTAAAAACCGAGCATAATAACAATTTCTTGGTATCAAAAATGAATTGAAGCCAATGACTTTAAACATAGACCTGTCTGTCATAAGGGAATATTATTTTATATTATTTTATTTTGACGCGACTGTCGTCTACACTGATGCATTGTTTGAACGCGAGCTGCCATTTAGTTTGTTACAGCAGCGTTACCAATTTACATATAGATTTTTCCAGCCAGATTTAGTTGTTTTTCCAATCTGCTTAGAGAACAAAAATTGGATTTAGTTTTGATCTTTTTTTTTTGTCGTTTTTCATAAATTGCTTAGATTATTTTTGGGTTTTGCCCCCCTAAATATGTTATTGCAACATATTTTTCAATATAAAGGAAACCCAAAATAATTCGTATTTTCTACTGATAATTACTACAGGTGAACTCAACTCAGAGGAAAACGATCTAAAAACGAACGGTTGCAATAATGACTCTGAGATCGGCATTATTAAGATGTGCTGAACGGTTTGTCATGATCGGCCATTAACGTTTTGAATTGAACTTAACGTCGATAAAGTGAAGTAAAAATGGTGACTGAAAATCATCATTTAAATTTGAGAGAGATAATCGCTAAACTTTGTCTGTCGCACGACTCAATTCGATTAATTTTACTTGATTATTTGGGCATGAAAGATCGAAAGTTCCGAAAGACCCGAATTTTTCTCAAAATGATAGGACGAGTTAAATCGAATTCCACACTCATAAAATGCATTATAAATGATGGCGAGACTTTAGTTTATGAATTTGACATGCAAACCAATCGACAAGTTTGGGGATGGCGCCTTCCGATTCAGCCGACATGGAAAAAATCACGTCAAAGTCAAAGTAATTTAACCATTTTCTTTGATTATCATGGTGCTGTGCACTTGGAACTCCTGCTAGTCAAATGGTGAGTAAAGAATATTTTATGGGCATTTGTAATTTTCAGAGAGAGCAAGTTCATCGAAGAAAGCCAAATTTCTGGAAGGAAAAATTATGGATTTTGTACAGCGATAACGCGCCACTTCTCAAAGCTGTCATTTTGAACCCATTTCCAGACAAAAACTCAACAAATATCGTTGAACTACCACCGTGTAAACCTGATATGACTTCAACTGACTTTTTTCTCTTTCCAAAACTCTAAATTAGCACTTCAAGGCTAAAGTTTTAGAATAGCTAAAGCTACTAATCATTCGCTTTACCAGATAAAATTATTTTACATTATTTTTGAATTATAATAATATTTTCTTTAACATCTATTTAGTGGTTTTAAAACCGCCGGTCTGGCAAGACTGTCAGCTATTAAATACCTGTTATCTGAAGTGTTATTTATTTAGTAAAAGATATGATATTTACGGTTAACAATCGAAGAATGCCTAAAAATAGTTTAAACTTAATACAAAAGTTGCGATTCAAACCTGATTCAACACGACCGATTTTGGCTTTATTGCATGAGAAGTTTTTAGAAAACGTAATTTCACGTCTTGGTGGCGTCAATTGGCCACCAAGATTATGCGAATTGACGCCGTTAGACTTTTTTGTGGGGCTACGTCAAAGACCGTGTTTACGGAGATAATTCTTTAACGTTGGAACATTTGAAAACCAACATTCGCCAAGTTATTGCCGAGATATCAGCCAAAGTGTACGAAGAAGTGGTGGAAAACTACCTCAAAAGGATCCACTGCTGCAACCAATCCAGGGGCGGTTATTTAAATGGCATTGTATATCGGACATAACAGCAAGGTCCAAGCATTATAATGAAACAAAAGTTTCATCGAAATCATAGCTTTACTTTTGAAATCGAAAAATGGACAACCCAATATTATTTGTTATTTTTTTGCATGCGTTTGTTATTTCGGAAAGTGCATATTTTCAAAGCGATAGAATAAGTGTGAATGAATAACAAATTTTGTGTGTTTTATTGATCAGTTCCCAGTACATTTGTTTGGCACAATGCGTGATGAGTATGTGGCCAGCACACGCGACTATTATGCATATGATCGCGGGTTCAAACATACCTCTAATTATTTGCGAGGCGGCCACCTTGATATGTCTGACTAACACTTGGAATAGTAAATGCCTCTCAAGCTGACGTTCGTAGTCGACATTAAACTATAGATTCATAATGAATATGTGACAGTTGCAATTCACTGGAACATATTCAAAAATTTTAATATCTTTCCCATTATTATGGTACCTGTTGAAGTTATTTAGAATAATTTTTATGGAATTGAAAGGTATTCGTATTTAAGGTATCACAATTATATGGAAACAATAACAAAGTGATTCCAAAGGAATTTTTGCCTTGTAACTATAAATTTGTGATATAGATTTGAAAACGAAATAAAAAAAAACATATAATTTACGGGCAAGAGATGTTATTCCTGTTTAACGTAAAGAACCTGATAAGATTATAATGAAAATCCACAAATTAAGCCGCCATATTATGCATAAAACATCTGCCAAGTACCATGATCAATGGCTCATAGTGTGAAGTTCTTAAACATTTTAGGGCAATGTCCCCACGCAGTCACAAACCACATGGTTTGATAACATTTACTCTTACTAATATAAAAAAAAGTTCTGGAACTATTAATATGAACTATAGAATTTTTTAAATAAACACTCAATTATGCATAAACTTGATACATATTTCGTAATTTGAAAATTGTTTGCAAGACAATTAGCACACTCCTTAGTGATGATTAATCGATGGATTTGAGTTTTTTTGATTACATTTTCATTGATCATTTTCAGTAATTATCCAATTACTGTTGTTAAACTTACAACAATGAAACTTCCGATACAGCAGCAATATAATTAATTACTGCTAATGCCATAAATTATTTAACTCAAACAAGAAATACAACAAAAACAGTTTTCATTTTGTCATTTATTGTCTTGAAATGACTGCTACTGATTTTATTATTATTGTTTACATTAATATTTTGTTTCGGGTTTTTGTACATCTTTGCAGTTTTAGTTAAAGTTGCAAATTAACGACTTTTCACACCTTTCGTATTAAGTTCACAATCATTAGTAGTGATCAGTTTATGACAGCTCGTGGTGTGTGGCAGTGAGTGTACAGGAAATTAATGAATTCATGTTAGAAGAGGGGTGCTTTATGGCATGATGCCGAGTCTTGTTGAAGCATCAAGGTAATAAAGCATCGTTTACAATCTTTTCACGATAGATTTGTTGGTTTACCTTTACGCCCTATTTAATGAAAACGGTTAGTAAGAGCCCTGTGACAGTTACCGCGTCCCAAATCTCACTGATGCAGGATCCTACTTCCGCACAGCAATTCGTAGGTATAAATTATCTTTCAACTTGCACTGTACCCATATACGATTGCTTTTTATTTTTTTGTTTTTTAGGTGGCGACTGGAACAGACATCCTTATCTATAGGTATTATACGCCGCCCGTAGAAAACAATTCCAAACGCTTCGATCTTTTGCGCTTCTCCTACAATTCGTCACACCAAGCTTTGACAGTATTTCAAAAGCCTGGTCCTTCCAACGGAGTTTTGGTCGCCCTCTTCCGCGGCGTCCACCGAGTTGGTTGTCGAAAACTTTCGGTGCCGGAGCATTTAGGTTCATCCGCACAACATAACCCAGCCAACACAATCGCTGTATATTAATGCGCTTGTCCACGTCGATGTCTGCATATAGCTCATACAGCTCATTGTTCATGCGACGCTGATACTCTCCGTTAACGATGATGGATCTATATATTTTCCGGAGTATTTTCCTTTCGATTTAGTACCGATTCCTCCGTTTGCGTCATAACATAGGATTCTGCGCCATATAAAAGGACAGGTAGAACCAACGTCTGCTACAGTCGGATTTTTGTTTGTCGAAAGAGGGCTTTATCATTGAATCGCTTGCTTAGCCCATAGTAACATCTGTTAGCAAGCAATACTCTGCTCTTTATCTCCATGCTGACATCATTCGTTTTGTTTACAGCGGAACCGAGGTAGATGAATTCTTCCACCACTTCAAAATTATAGTTGTCAACGTTCACACAACGTCCCAAACGAGTAGACTCTTTGTTCGTTAAGACCAATAACTTTGTTTTGTTCTCGTTTACCACCACACCCATTTTCGCTGGTTCCTTCTCGATGTTTGAGAAGGCTGCAGTAACATATCGCAGTTTTCCCCCCAATAATGTCTATGCCATCTGCATATGCGAGTAACATATGGTTTTTAATAAAATCGTGTTAACTGCAGCTTTCCTCGTAATCATCTCCAACAATATGTTGAAGAGGTCGCACGATAAACTGTCGCCCTGCCTAAATCTTCGTTTGGTGTAAAAAGGCTCGCTTAGATCTTTGTCTATCTTTACTGAAGACTTCGTGTCAGTCAGCGTCATTCTACAAAGACGTATAATCTTCGTTGGGATTCCAAATTCGTACATATTACTGGAACGTAAAAATTTCTTCTTCAGAAAATGCTAAGTTTTCAAGCTAATGAGCAAGTGTTTTAATGTCTTTGCTCTTGCCAACTGAGCTGTCTTTTGCGTAGATGTTAAATCTTACAGTTTTAGAATTTTGTAGAAATTCAGTTGTAGTCCATTTTTTATATGCGCCCCATGATACGAGCAAACACATTTAAATTTGTTGACAGCTGGGCTTTGTCATTTCCTGACAAATCTAATAAATCTGATAAACGCATGTCCTTTCCGATTCCCTTTGCTACCCCGAAAAAACAAATCAGTACAGGAGTAAACTAAGTTAATCTTACTCCAGGTCTCTACTCCATTAACAGGCCATTCCTGCTGAAATTGCATACCCTTTTCGGGACCTTGAAATCTGTCGAAAGGTATATAACAACAGCAGCGTGAAATTGGTAACACTTCAAGCGCCTATCCCTGTATTTGATTGTATTTGAACATGGCATAACATAACATAAATCCACTGATTAATATTCAAATTAAAATTTAAAATCTTAATTATTCAATACACTAGCAATGTTCCTCCCACAATCAATATAAGTAGCTGGTGTCGATGAGACATGGATTTACGAGTTTGACGTGAAAACCGGTCAACTTCGGAATGACGCTTTCCAATTGAGCCGAAATCGAAAAAATCACATGAATGATGATCAAAATTCAAAGAAAATAGTATTAACTATTTTGCACTCTGAATGTTCGCCAGAAGGTCAGACGGTTAACAAAAAATATTACCTGAGCGTTATGCGGCATTTGAAAGAGTTAATTGGTTGAAAAAAGCCCGACTTGTGAAAAGAAAGCTAATGGATTTTGCACCATGATAACACACGATCACACAAGACTATCATTATTAATGAATTTGTTCTCAAAAACTCAATAAATATAATTATTCACACACATTCACATTCTCTTTCCAAAACTCAATTTATCACTTCGAGGCACATATTTTCTGTCATTAGAAGGCATAACAGAAAATTAGCGAAAAATTCATCTGAGAAAATGTTTTGATAATTAGAAAGGGAACTTGCTTTAAAGGCGTTACAATAAATTTGAATTAATTCCAAATATTTTGCGTTTAATTGACCAATTGTCGATACTCTTTTGATAGAATGTACCTGTTAGAACGCAATAAAAAAGCTGGTTCTACTAGAGGTCATTAGCTAGCGGTCAAAAACGGATGTGTTTACCCGTTCCGTAACCTCAATATGTTCCGGGCATTCACCCCAAACTCTTTGGACAATCGGATTAACGCATTATTTTCCATAATTTAATGTAAATATTTTATTCATTTGCGCGTATTGTTTTCATTAATTTTATTTACATATTTTGAATTTTTATAAGAATGATTAATGAATATAAATATATATGCATATTATATATATATATATATCTATATATATTCATTTTTACAAAACTCTCTATTATAAGTAAGTATTTAATTCCAAAACGTAGGTAATTAAACGGATGCAAATATTGCGAATAAACAAATTTGTTTTATGTAGAGTAGTCTCACGTTGTCTTTTTTGTACTTCTTTGAAGATTTCATTTTTTTATACCTTCATCTGAATGAATGAACATACAGGGTTGCCCATATTCGACGGACCCATCTGGCAACG
>JAHXMU010000359.1:652883-678978 GCA_019455685.1 Philornis downsi | reverse complement strand
TTTTAAAAACATGGGTCCGTCGAATATGGGCAACCCTGTATATATGCCATTTGATACGGCAAAAATTGTACACCGAAAAAAGAAGCGTTTAAGGTGCAAAGTATCCTTTGAAAGTATCAAGTCCATGTATCAAGCGGATGGCTAGACATGATAAATGTTTATGAAACTCTTTAAAACTTGGCATATCCTAATATTTTACCTGTTCAACTCTCCTGGTAGCTGCCATACAAATTCACTGATTTTTCCTTGCAACTCCACTACTGCGACCAGATGTTACGTTCGTTGGAAGAAACCCTGACTTTGGTTTTAACCTCCGTCTTGGTTTCTTGCTGACGGGACATGGGTCACTCAATGCCTTCCTGCATAAGAGAGCCCTGTCCGATCGCGAGTCGTGCAATTGTGGCGCACCAGTCGAAGACTGGCGGCACGTTTTGTGCGAATGCCCCTTATATGCAGATATAAGGGACCTCCAGGGATTAGCGATAACAAAGTCTGGGGATGACTGGATAGTTAGCAATATGCTCTCTACACAGGGTGGTTTGGCTAGAGCAACGGTGTTTGCTTCCAGAGCGCTTGCTCGGCGGAGGGCTACTGTGACGTAGTTGTGGGAAGTGGGTCTGCTGACCTTTTTACGGCAGTCTGACCTGGGGGTTGAACTGCTGTGGGGCTGTTCAGATCATGCTGATCCCAGAATCCCGTTCAGCTTGATTGTTGGCAGCTGTGTGCTCGTTTGCGGGGGCACCAGTCGCCGGGCCGCAAGGGGTTGAAACTGGAAGTAGATTTTTCACAGAGTTAGATTATCTACGAAGCCCTGTCATCTGTATCTTTTTGATCTCTCGGGGGGTACGGACAGGCATGGGGTTTTCTCTATGTCTATATTTCATGGTTGCCGTTCACCGTCGCCGAACGGAAGGGGTTTGGAGTTTTCGACCGTTCCATCTGCCTGGGGTCTCCGTGCCTGCAGGTATGTAAAAATGTCCAGTCTGTACTCTTTTGCCACAGGGCGACCAATCCCGTAAAGTATGGTGTATAAATCACGACTTGGTAGTAGCTTAGCTATGTGCTTTGCTGCCCAGCTCCAACCGGTGAGTTTGGCCGGTAGCGTGGGGATCAGGAGGCCCCGGAACCGAGTTCCCGCCTGATCATTTGGTGTTGGACCCCTAGTGGGAACATCGCGCGGGATGTGGTTGATACCAAAATCAATGGTAGAGACACTGTACTCGAATGTGGAGTTGCATTGCAACTGGGTGCTACAGACCCATAGAGTAGCAGAGGTGGTAAGATAGGCCTCACCTCCGCCAATGGGGATTATGTTCCATACTAGCATAATCAATTTGGTATCTCCTGGCTGCGAAGAAAGGGCTGAAAATATGTCTTAATAGCACAATTGTCAGCCCCTTTTCCTAGATAGCCCAAGTTTTACTTGGCTATCCCAGGGGGCGTTGGCAATCGCATTGTAATATGCCCAGTGTGTCGCACACCGTGGGTAAGGCCTTCACGGCGAGACTCAAGTTAAACCCTCGTGGACTTCTGCTGCGGCCTCAATTTTTCTTTATTGTTTCGATCTGCAATTGGTTGCAAAATTTAAACATAACATTTCTGGTACCTCCCATACAAATTATCGATTTAGAACAAATGTTCTTAGGATCATATCATCTATTTCGTTAAAATAACTGCAACCAAAATTTGCATCCATTGAACGTTTACCAAGATAGCGTCTAAGAATGAAATTGGGCCGCACTTGCCACGGAAATTTGCATATTTTGCGAAAATAAATTTATTCCATATAACTTATAATTCATAAATTAAATTTTTTTTTATATTAATTGTATTGCTTTATAGTTTCTGGGGAAAACTTAAGAAAATTTGAGTTAGTAACCAGGCCCCTTTCGATTCCTCCCATACCAATAACAGATTTAACCCATATATTCTTAGCTTCATATCTTTCAAGTAGTTGCACTGAATTCAATCAAATTTATCAGAGCCATGTGTTCGACAAACCTGGGTCACAGTACCATACGTAATTGGATATGAGGGCAGTCCCAAAACGGACAAAAAGTGTTATATTTCCGGTGCGACCCCGTCTACTATGAACGGAGAGTCCAAGAAATTCCCCAGCAACGAAGATCCCCTTGCATTTGGTTTATCTACTTTACATGCATGGATTCGCACGTTTGAATGTTTGCTTCAAATCAGCTATCATTTAGAAATTAAAAACTGGCAAGTCAGGGGAGATAACGTCAAAGCTATTGTGAAGCAACGCTCAGAAGATGTACAAAAAGTGTTTAAAGATCGAATGGGTCTCATTGTAGATAAACCAAAACCTGGGTATGGTAATACAAACGATGGAAACGAAAGCTGAATTGAGAATTAGACGTAAACCTTATTCGCAGATTTCATGTAATAAATTATATAGAATTCGAAAAGTTTTGTGCTGATACTAGAAAACTATACATTGATCTGTATTCGTATTCGTGGTATTCCATGCCTGTTACTGTGCATAAAATTCTTGTGCACAGTGCGGAAGTTATAAAGAACTTTCTTCTTCCCATTGGACAACTCTCCAAAGAAGCCCAGGAGGCAAGAATTAAAGACTGTCGTAGATTTCGTGAACGGCACAACAGGAAGCGGTCACGTATTGCCGCAAATACAGATCTTTTGAGAATGATTTTAATTACATCTGATCCTGTTATCAACTCGTATAGAGAACTACCGCTAAGAAACTTTATTTCTTTGCCATCAGAAAATCTGCAGTTGATTACCCCACCTTCATTACCATCCGAAACACCATCAGTAAGTCATCATCATGAAGTAAATGAGGATGATTATTTACTCTCTAAATGGGAGAGTAGTGATGACGACTCATCTGATGCCGATTACCAGGTCTAAATATTTTGTATTGTAGCTATTTTTCTTATTTTATTTTGTATTGCAGTTGTTTTTAATTCATGCTTTAGTATATAAGTTATGCAATATTAGTTGTATTTCTTTTGCTCGTACATCTTGTGCTTATGAAGTTTATTTATACGTGTAAGTAATTGATATTGTACGACTTTATTTGAAAAGAAATAATAATTTGAAAATTTATAAATGCGGGTGGTACACTCATTATAAATTTGAATAGAATTTTACACAAAAAAAATTGTTTTCTCTCCATTAATTTCTAAATAACTCCAAAACGGAAAAAAGATGGAATAAAGTAACATTCAATCGACTTTAATAAAATTTTAGTACTTAATTCATTAAAATGAAAGAAAATTTATGTTATAGGATTACAGCAAATACGTGAAATATGATTTATAAAACGCACAACCAGCGCGTTATAATTATTATTTTGGAAAAAATCGAGCTTAAACAAATGTTTAAAGGGGGTGCTATTCAAGTGAGCGACACTGTAAGTAGAAGTGCAAAAAGTAGTGAAAAAAAATCCATTATTTTTGCATGATATTGAAGCCTTAATTTAGTATAGTTAAAATAATCCGATTCAAATTAAACATGCACTGTTTTGTTCGATAACTCGTTGACATTTTTAAAGTAATTGCTTTACGATTCTCCTATAGAAACCCTCGTCCCAATTTGTAAAAAAAAAACTGCAACAGTTGATTTTCACAAGTTTTTGAAGTTTCTCTTGATGCGAATTTTTCACCAGCAACATTTTTCGCCATAGACAGGGACAGATGGTAATCACCTGACACCATGTCCGAACTATAAGGCGAATGCGTAAGAACCTCTCAACCAATCTCACGGAACTTCTGAGGAGTCATTATCGATGTGTGCAGCCTAGAATGGTCCTGATGGCACACAATTCTTTTTCTAAAGACCAAAACTGGTTGCTTCTGTGCGATGGCTTGCTTCAGATGGTCCAATTGTTAGCATTACAGGTCTGAATTAAGAGATTGTCTGTAGGAGGGCAGTTCATAGTAGATGATTGCCTGATAATTTCATCAAGCACACTGCAAACCTTCCTGATCCTCAATCCTAGCTTGACCACTGTTTGCACCGACTAATATCGTCCAGAACCGTTTTCACTTGACTATGTCGGAAGTGACCTGCTTTTCATTACCAATTACCATCCGCTTCAGAAATGGGTCGGTTGTATTGCGATTCAGTAGCGATTCTCAGAGGAAAATTCGGTCCATGGGGTTTTTTTTTTTGCATTACATAGTGTGCCACTCATACATCCAGTTTCTTTTTATACCCAATCTTATCATTGCCGTAGCAATAAATTCTCTCTGGGGAAGGGGGCTAAATTCATTCATTTTGGCTACATTCATTCAATGCATCTTATCTGAAAATCCTGGGAACTGCAAAAAAAGTTCTGGGGTGGTTAAGCCACTCTTGTTACGCCTATGAGTTCTGGACAATTGAATCAATGCATACATGACGGTTGGACATGACGATTTCCATTATCTTATCTTATTCCAGAGCTTGGCTTTTTTTGACATCACAATTCTGGACGAAGCCAAAATTGTGTATGATTAACTGCTATAGTAACAATTTGAATTTCCAACCGTCTGGTTGGCGTTTTCGCCTTTATCGAAAAAACTGTAAAATATGGTGTCTGTTCTCTTTACTAGTGTCCATTTTTGATGCACGTTCAAAAGATACTGCGTCAAGAAATTACAAACCTGTCTGAGTAATTTTTTTTTATCCCGATCGCACTTATACGGCTCTTGAGATAGATTGTTGATTCCATTTATTTCTTTTTACTATACCGCACATTTGAAAAAAATTGTTAAAAATTGCTGAAAAAAAAACTTTAACGTTGATGAACAATTAACTCTTCGAATGGTTTGTGTTTTTTGAGATGACGTCTTTGAAATGTACACCCTCGATAGGTTATTCCACTTCACTTTTTAAATATGTACTATGCAAATGAGTCCCTAATTTTGCAATGACAGTTACCTCAGTAATCTTAATGGCATCTACAACCAACCAATTGGTCAAATTAATGCTTTAGCTAATGCCATTTGCAGCAATAATACAAAACAAAATTCCATAACAGGTAAAATGTCATTAAACCTTAAAATTGTTATGACAACGTAATTAAGTGCAGAGCAAATCACTGAAATCGTGGCGAATGTTTTTTGGTAGAGTTGCAGCCAGGCCAAAACCACCATCAATTCAAATAAGCTAACAAATTATGGTATCAAATGGTAACATTTACTTTACTACTAAATGTCACAATTAAATATCTAACATCGACGTCATTTTGACATAATAAATTCAATTCATTTTTATTAACAAACATAGCATTAATATGATAAGATCTGTAAGCGACACTTTTATAATTACAAAGAGAAGTACTAAGCGGTGAATTTCATTTAGATTTATCATAGACATGGGTTTTACCAAAAAAAACAGCGGCTTTTGGATAGAACAATCAGATGAAGAGATTAACTCTTTTATTGAAACAAAGCAAAATAACCGTATACCAGCTGTTTGTACTATAATATTATAGTGTACAAAAACAATTGCAATTTCAAAACCGCCGGTCTGGCAAGGCTGTCAGCTATTAAATACCTGCCATCTGATGTGTTATTTATTTAGTGAAAGGTTTGCCATTTACGAATATGGAACGTTTAATAACCGAAGAATACGTAGAAATAGTTAAAACTTACTGTAAAAGTGGTGATTCAAACGTGGACTTTCAATTCAACAAAATTTTCTTTACGGATGAAGCTCGTTTCTCACTCGGTGGTTACGTCCACAAGCAAAATTGTTGCATATGGGGCTCGAACACCCCAGAAGTAGTTGTGGAAAAGCTATTGCACCAGGAAAAAGTGACTGTTTGGCGCGCATTATGGTCTGGAAGTGTCATTGGGCCGCATTTTTTCGAAAAAGACGCTCGAGGAACCGTTACCGTCAATTCAGAGCACTATGGCCGCATGATAACCGAGTTTTTTAGACCTGCAATTGAAGATTATGAACTGAACGATATGTGGTTTCAACAAGGCGGTGCCACGAACCACACAACAACACCGATTTTGACTTTATGAGAAGTTTCCTGAAAGCGTAATTTCATGTTTTAGACAACGCCAATTGGCCACCAAGATCATGCGATTTGACGCATTTATGGAGCTACGTCAAAACCGTGTTTACGCAAACGTTACCTCAAACGTTAGAGCATTTGAAAACCAACATTCGTCATGTTGTAGCCAAAATATCGCCCGAAATGTGCGAAAAAGTGATCGAAAACTACCTCAAAAGGATCCACTGCTGCAATCAATCTAGAAGCAATCATTTAAGTTACATTGTATTTCGTACATACTCGTAATGGCAAGGTCCAAGCATTATAATGAAATAAAAGTTTTATCGAAATCATAGATTTATGTGTGTTTTGTTGAACTTTATTTTTAAAACCGAAAAACCGATGAGCCGGTATTTGCAAAATTAAAAAATTGTGTATTTTTGTATTAGAATTTTATTTCACTAGTTTCTAAATATATTATTGGACATATTATAGCTTAAAATAGATAGGCTGTTCCGATTTTAGTGTTGGAGACCAACATAAAAAGTTTAGTATCGCAGTACAAGAAAGATTTTCCTCGCGAGAAAATAGTATTTTCCGGTGAATTAAAAATTATTGCTGGGTCCCAATATATATTCCCAACACCTAAATCGAAACAATTTGCGTCATAATATGTTGGCCCGTTGCGCCTTTCTCTATTACTATTTCATTTCGGAATTTCACAAATGTGTTGATGAATATGATATAAAATAAAAATGTAAGTTATTTTGATTTCAGTGTTGGAAACCAACAAAAAAAAGATTGGCATTACCACTTAAGAAAATTTTCCCTGCAAAAGAACGTAGTATTATGTTTGGTGGAAAAATGTAACTTCAAATTTCGCGACCACTTCTTTATATATAATTTCACCGCGTTACAAGTCTTAAAGTATGAAAAAATAAAATGTTCGTATAAATCTATTAACAGTGAAATTTTTGGGAAATCGGACAACTCTTGGTTGTGTCGCATAAAAGGTTGCTTTTTATCCCTAAGTTGGCACAACTGTTCTCTATTGTGCTTTCTCTATTTTGTCAGTTTATTTTGCGATTTCTACAAACGATAAAAATATCGAAATAATATCGAAATACTGAAAATTGAATTTTTTAAAAAAGTGCCGGAAATATATCAATTTAAAACGCCTATTAAAAGGTTGTAGTTTTGTCTAACTTGGCACTACTGTCCTCTGTTGTGCTTTCTCTATTTTGTCAATTAATTTCAAATGTTTTTTGCGATTTCTACAAATGATAAAAAATGTCGAACAAAGAATTCACCTTCGATTTTGTACTGAAAATTGAATTTTTTTAAAAAAGTGCCGAAAATAGCTCAATTAAAACCCCCTATTAAAAGGTTGTAGTTTTGTCTAAGTTGGCACAACTGTCCTCTGTTGTGCTTTCTCTATTTTGTCAGTTCATTTCAAGTGTTTTTTGCGATTTCTACAAACGTTAAAATTGTCGAACAAAGAATTCGTCTACAATTTGTAGTGAAAATAAAATTTCATATGTCGGAACACCAAAAATATTAAAGAAGGTATATCAGAAACACCTGCGTGTGAGTTGTACAGTGGTGAAAACGTAGTGGAAAATTTGCCTCTCTCTTATTGGCCATCAATGTCTTAAAAATGAAATTAACGTCGACAAAGTGAAAGAAATGGTGATTGAAAATCGTCATTTTTGTGTTTCACGAAATAATTCGTACCATTTTACCAGATTGTTTGGGTATAAAACGCGTTGCCACTCGACCAATTCTAAACGAATAGAATTTTCTTCAAAAATCAATCATATACGAGTACGTAGTAATGAACACATTCTAGAACTGTTCAATTCCTACCCCACATTCATAGAACGAATTATAACTGAAATGAAATCATAGATTTACGACTTTGACATGCCAGCCTGTCAACCCGCTTTGAAAAGGCGCTCTCCAATTGGGCGGAAGCAGAAAAAAGTCGCTAAAAATTCGATCAAAAGTCAAGATAAAGTCTTTGATTATCGATGTAGTATTCATTCGAAATTCTTGTCAGATGTTCAGACAGTAAATAAATACGAGTAAAATAAATAAGGAATATTATCTGGGCATTATGCGGCGTAGGAAAAGGCAATATTTGTAGAAAAAAACTCATGGAGTTTGCAATACGATAAGGCAGCTTCGTACGAAAAAGCAGCATCTCATCGAACAAACATCGTGTTAACCTGACTTGTCTCCCGCCGACTTTTTGCTTCTTCAAAAACTCAGATTACCGCTTTGAACGCCCCCTTTTTCCGTTTATAGAAGACATAAACGAGAGTTCAAGGCGAGATCTGATGCCTTTTCTGGAAAATTTATTGAGAAAATGTTTCCATGATTGCATGACTCGTTGCCATAAATGTGTTATTTCGGAAGCAGACCCATTTCAAAGGGGATACAATTCAATGAATTGAAAGTTTAAAGAAGGTTTTTGCTGTGAAAATCTTATTAATAAATCTTCAATAAATATTTATGAATATGGTCTTTTGAGTTTTTTGACCAATTTCCAGTGCTTTCTTAACAGAATGTACATGCATCTTTTAAGATCATCCCGGGCTCTTCACATAATCCATGGGAGAGTTGTCGAAATAAAGACTATATTTTCAAATATTACGTTTTAGCCATTCCTATGAATTTTTTGTTGCTACCCAAATTTCCGCACAGGTGTCTAGAGGGACAGTAACACTAATGTAATATTCCATATATTGTAGTGCAAATTTGCGATGTAATCGATTAAATGTAATTACATATCTTATATTGTATACAGTGTTAATTGAATTTCATGTTGTAATTTCTTAAAGTTCGTTATATTCTGATTAGCCATTAACCTTTTGTAAAGTACTGAGAATTCTCTTTCCTAGTATTGTGATCATTTTTTATAGAGGGTTATCCATATAGTGGTTTCAAAACTGGTCTGGCAAGGTTGTCTGCTGTTAAATATCTGTCATTTGAAGTGTTATTTATTTAGTTAAAATAGTTAAAACTTACTACAAAAGTGGCGAAAAAAAGTGACAAACGTGGGCACATTTCGTGCATTACGGGGTGATTATTTGGCAAGATTATAAAGAAATTAAAAGAGACTGAAAGCGTTACAGATGTGGTCAGGCCTGTACATTATCGCAATGTAAGCATTGCAGAAAATATCGCTTCTGTTAGGAAAAGTGTGGAGAATAATTCGAATTTGTCGATTTCACGGCGTCCAGAAAAATTGGGCCTATCTTACCGCTAATTATGGTGAATTTTGCATTTGGATTTGCACCTCCATCCATATAGAGTCCAACTCATGCAACAATTAAAGCCGGCTGACCATTCACAATGCCGTAGATATGCTGATTGGGTGCTACAGCTATCAATGCTGATTTTTCGAACAAAATTGTCTTCAGCGATGAAGATTATTTCACACTCGGTGGTTATATCAATAAGAAAAATTGACGCATATGGGGCTCGAAGAACCCAGAAGTGATTGTGGAAAAGTCTTTGCATACGGAAAAAGTGACTGTTCGGTGCGCATTATGGTGTGGAGGTATCTTTGGGCCGCATTTTTCGAAAATTATGCTGGAGGAACCGTTACCGCCAAGTCAGAGCGCTATGACTGTATGATAACCGGTTTTTTTTTTGGCCTGCAATTGAAGATTATGAACTGGACGATATGTAGTTTCAACAAGGCGGTGCCACTAACCACACAAACCGACTGATTTTGGCTTTATGAGAAGTTTCCTGAAAGCGCAGTTTCACGTTTTGGACAACGCCAATTGGCCACCAAGATCATGCGATTTGACGACGTTAGACTTCTTTTGTGGGGCTACGTCAAAGACCGTGATTACGCGGATAATCCTCAAACGTTGGAGCTTTTGAGATACTGCCCGAAAATTTCGAAAAGGTCGTCGAAAACTACCTCAAAAGGATCCATTGCTGCAACTATTCCAGAGGCGGTCATTTTAATGACAATGTATTTCCTATATAGTGGCAAGGTTCGAGCATTATAATGAAATGAAAGTTTCATGGAAATTGTATTTTATTTAACTTTACATTTGAAGCCGAAAAATGGATAACCCTTTATTAGTAAGTGAACGTTACCAGTGGACAGATAAGCAGACATTCACTATAATTTTGTTCAATTACCTAACTATTCATGTACTCGTATGCACACTGCAGGTGGAAAACACAAACAACATATAATTTGTTAAAAACCAGGCTTTAGATGAAATGAATAATGAATTTAATTGACCAAAGCGTTAATGAAAGCTCATACAAATGTTCAGTGGCAAGTTAAGAAATGAAATCAGTTTGAAATCACGGTAGATGATATTGCTCGCAACCTTTACGTCTAATGTAAGATGATGGCTATTGGTCTCATCTGAGGTGTACGAAAGCAATCAATCACTTATCAAGAAATCATTTTTTCATTGCTACAAAAAAAATGTTAATTCTAGTTCTTTAGATGTTATATAGTAATATACAAATGCACGGAAGCTATTTCAAACAACTTCGACGTATGTTAAATTAATAATTTAAAATTAAACTTTTTAAATTGGATGTAACCTTTGGCAAATTCACTATAAAGTTACATTTTTTTTTATTTTATAAGCACGGCTTAAGAAGCATTGAAAATTCAACATAAAAGAATAACATCGGTCCTATGACAAATTTGGAACATTTCTGCATCCTAACCCTACAAAAATATTACGTACCAAACATTATAAAATTTAGTACAACTACTCAGTCAGTCGTGATGAAAATTTGACTGAACCACCAATGAATTGTCATAGATATATGACAGTTATGTTTTTTTTTTATGGGGAATACCAGAGATGGCGTGGTTTTCCAATGTTTTTTCCAATTTTACCAAGCATTATAATGCAATTGCTAAAAATCTACGAATCCGAAATTACAAATGAAAAATTAAAATTCGATATATCGGCCACTTTGTATGGGAGGTACCAGAGTGCAACGTCGTCCATTTTCGTTTCCAGAACGTAGATTACCAAACCTATTACACGTGGCAAATTTAGTTGAATTAGCTACAATCGATTGAAAGATGAGGAGGTAAGAAAATATCGACCATTTGCATAGAAGGCCCCAGAAGAGGCGTGGTTAGTTGGTCGATTTTTCTCCTATATTGTAGATAATTGCAAACCAATGTAATGCATAGAAACCTAGACTACAACAGCTAATAATTAGAAATTACAAAGAATTGATTGAATATCGAAAAATTTATCAACTTGTATGGAAGTTACCAAAATAGGTGCGCAAATATGAACCGTTTTCATCCTGAGCCACTACTTTGGCAAATGCTCAGCGTGTGGCAGATTTCATCAAATTTAATGCAACCGACTAGAAGATACGAGCTAAATTGGTCATTTGTATAGGAGGTACTGGAAGGGCTGGGATGAAGCGGCCGATTTTCTTAAATGTTCTCAGGGATAATAAAATAATTCAAAACACTAAAATCTGGCCTGCTCCAGGTTACGGACAAGGAGTTACAGAAAGGAAATTGAATTCAGGAAAATCTGTCTATTTGTATGGGATGTACAAGAAAGGGCGAAAGGCATTTTTAAGCTGCAACAAGATTTGAAAAGTTCCACAAAGATTTGCGGCACATATCGTACCCATCAACCCACCAGCCAGACAGTTGGGCAATACTCAATCGATTTAAAAAATCATAAAACGAAAAAGATATTTGGTACTTTAAATGTTCTCTTCAGGGTTTTACATTTTTGATCACATCAAGTTTATGTACGAGGTGTGATCAAAAAATAACCGTTATTTTAATTTTTTTTCAAAAAGTATTTATTTATTCATCAATTTCTATTTTATTTTCTTTAAAGTAGTCCCCCTCAGATATAATACACTTGTGCCAGCGTTTCTTCTAATCCTCGAAACACTTCAAAAACGCGCTTTTTGCTATCGCCAACAGCTCCTGTTTCGATTTTTCTTTTATCTTTCATCTTTCATCGGTGTCTTCAGTTTTGGGAAGAGGAAAAAGTCAGCGGGGCCCAAGTCCTGTGAATACGGTGGTTGAGGTATGCTTGCGGTTTTGTTTTGTGAGCTGGTGCGTTATCATAGTGCAAAATCCATGATTGGTTTTATCACAATTCTGTGCGTTTCTGACGAATTGCTTCGCGCAAACGGCGCATAACTTCAAGGTAGTATTCCTTGTTGACCGTACGACCTTGTGGCAAGAATTCATGATGCACCATGCCATTGCAATCGAAGAAAACAGTGAGCAAAACCTTCACATTTGACCGAACTTGACGTGCTTTTTTCGGTCTTGGCTCTTCTGGACGCTCCATTGGGATGATTGGACTTTGGTTTCAATGTCATAGCCATACACCCATGATTCGTCACCAGTTATGACCTTTTTGAGGAAATCTGTATAGCCGTTGACGACGTTCAACAGTTCCTGAGCGATGTCCAGGCGACGTTGTTTTTGCTCAAAATTTAGCAATTTTGGAACAATCTTCGCTGCAGCACGGTTCATGCTTAAAACATCCGTAAAAGTTACTTGGCATAAGCCGAATGATATGCCTATATCATCTGCAACCTCTCCAATAGTGATTCGACGATTATCCAAAATCCTTTTCTTCGCTGCTTCAATGTTTTCATCGGTTGTTGACGTGCCCGGGCGACCAGGACGATCATTGTCATTGACATCTTCTCGGCCTTCCTTAAATCGGTTATACCACCAGTGAACTTGTGTTCTGCTCATAGGAGAATCGCCAAACGCCACAGTCAACATTTCAAATGTTCTTGCACATTTAATTCCATTTTTTACACAAAACTTAATACAGTTTTTTTGATCCATTTTTTCGAATAGTAAGAAGTCGAAGAGCACACCAAAATACGACTAACCTTTTTATCTGTCAAAAACAAACCGACAATCCAAAATGGCTGATATTGTCAACATATATAACAGACATGGGTAGCAACATAACAGAAAATAAATGCGAAAATCGAACATACGTAACTCACGAAATTTTAAAATAACCGTTTTTTATCACACCTCGTGTAATGTATATGCCTTCATTCTTGCGAAAGAGGGTATAAAAATGATAATTAAATTATTTACAATAAAATATCTTTAATAACATATTTGTAAAATCGGTTGCCATTTGTGACAAATATTAGACCGAAATCAATTTCCTTGACGAAGGTAGATAAACTTTGACAACCTTTGATGCAGATTGTTCAAAAATGCTTTTTCTGAAGGCCCACATCTTCCAATGCAAATGTCCCATACACTCCGTGTGTTAATTCGATCTATGATTTCGATCAATGAGAGTATTTTTTTCCCCCAACATCAGGACTCATTTGCTTGAATCTTGACAGCGCTTAAGTCAAACTTATTTTATTTTCACAGTTAATAAGAGTATTTTGTTTTTTTTTTTTTGTTCGCAATATCAGAACTCATTCATTTGAAAGTTGATTACGTTTAAGTCAAGCTTGTTTTATTTTCACATTAACTTTATGTAAAAAAAATCAATGTCGTTTACCAAAATAATCACTTTCCTAATACCAGATGCTTCCGATTCAAATACTTTCTAATTCGCCATCCTGGATTATGGGGGATAGCCAAAAGAATTAAAAATAAAATTGGCTTTTTAATTAATAATCAGAAAATTAATATTTATAATCTTTATTAAAGCATCTAAATAATCCAGTTTAATGTTACAATAATTGAGAAATTTTATTATATTTATAGATATTGTATATCAATTTACATTTCCAAACTGGGCTCCGAACACGGAAATACTTAAACTTTAATATGCGCTAAAAATCTATTTTGCTATAACAAGTTCCTCGATTTAAATTAAATAAATTCAATTTAATAAATAAATATTTAGCTTTATAACAAACCAAAATACAGCTGAAGTTGGAAAGAAAAAAACTTGAATAATGTATGCAATAACAAATATTTTTAAAAACTTTTAGATACTGACAGTGTAGTTTTCTTGCAGCCAAACATTGAAGAAAAAAATAAAAAGCTAATTTATTCTTTTGGTCAGTAAGTCGTAAATTGTTTCTAACTACTTGTAAGGCCGCTTACGGTTGTCAATGAACAAAGACTTATAGCAAAGAAACGCTTGCAAAGTGAGCAAAGGAGACGGGGAGAATTTTAGTGTAATCTAAGTGCACTTTGAAACAAAATTGAAGTTTTTGCTTTGGCGACGAACGATTCCTTCACCAAATAGTTGCACTAACTGACCGCTATTACATGTTTGTTTAAAATAGTAAACGCTATAAAGCTTCAATTTCACTTTTCAGTAAGCCGGTAATGCTTTATAATCCTGCCCAAAGCTGTCAAAAATAAATTTAAAAAATTAAGTAAAAATACTGCAATGAGTTATTTCTTATGATTTACATTTCTTCCTGTGAAATGTAACTGGAATTATTTCCGTAGGAACTTTTCGTTCTTACCTAGAAAAGTGCACTAAAAAGTACATTCTGTCGAAAAAAGTGTTGGAAATAGATAATTAGAAAACCCGCTTAAAGGGATTGCCAACATTCTTTTCGTTGCTAAAGACTGGTAGTGTGTTGACTCTATGCTGCGAAACTCCCCATAAATAAAATTATCATGAAATTTGAAGCTAAATTTGTCCACCAAATACTGCTAATCTTTTCACGAGGAAAATTTTCCAAAGTAGTAACGTCAATCTTTTTTTCTGTTGATAATTTCAAACACTAAAATCGAAATAACTTATATTTATACTTTATAATATGTTCAATAATACATTTTTACAACTGTAGAATGAAATAGTAATAAAAAAGACGCAAGTTTACAATTTTGCAAATATATTATCGAACGTTTTAGAACGTAAAAAAATAAGTTTTTTCGATCACAATGTTTGAAACTAACACAAAATAGTTTGCAACGTCCCTAAATTTTGTTCCCAGAGAAACAATGTCATATTAACTAGCTTACGTTGGTACAATTGTCCTTTATGCGGACACGGAATTTGAAAGTTTAATTTGTTTTCCATGCGGGGTTTTGTCATTTCATCTCATGCATGCCCTAATTTTCTATGGCAAATGGAATTTTGTTTAGCGAATCTCTGAACATGTTATAGAAAGCTTACGATGAAAAGGCTTTTAATAAAAACACATACAGCGCATTTAAAAACAGTCGACTTTTGAAGGAAAATTTGCGGATATCAACGTCTTCTACTGAAGTTAACATCGATTAAGTAAAGGAAAGGTGACCGAAAATCGTCATATAAGTTTGAGACGGATAACCTTTGTACTTTCTGCATCTTACGATTCAATTCGTACAATTTTATATGATTGTTTGGGTATGAAACGCGTTGCCGCTCCACTCGAACTGAAACACCAGAATTTTCTTTAAAAACTCAATTGAATAAAGTTCGCAGAAGACATGCTCGAAAGAGTCAATTCCAAACTCCACATTCATAAAACTAATCATGCAAACTAGTCAACAATAGGGATTAACGCCTTTCAACTGAGTTAAATCCGAAAAAAAAAAATCAGATTCGATCAAAACTCGAGGTAATGTTGACTGTTTTCTTTGACAATCGCGATATTGTGCGCTCGATATACTTGCCGGGAGATCAGATGATAATTAAAGAAACTTATGTAGGCATTGTGACGCGTTTGAGAGAGCAAATTTGTCGAAAAAGACCAGATTTGTGAAAAAAGAACTCATTTAGCCAAAAACTCAAGAAATGTGATCGTGTAACCACCGTATGCACCTGATATGGCCACGGCTCCCTTTTCCCACTTCGAGTCGCCCTTTTAAATCGACAGAAGACATTAAAAGGAATTTTCAACGAGAACTGTAGTTTTTTTCTGAAAAATGCGTTTGTATTATTTCGGAAGGAGTCTATGTTGAAAGCGATACAATAAATTTGAATGGATAATAAATATTTTGTGTTTTGTTAGTTAATTTGCGGTGCTTTTTTTGACAGACTGTATTTTAAATTGGAAAAGTTCACTAAAATATATAGCGAGACGATCAAAATGCTCCACAAACATGTAGCACCACAAATTTCACTAGGTTTATTAAAGACATTAAACCTCTATCTTTTATTCCTTCAAGAACTTTTTCAAAAAAAAAAAAAAAAAAAAATCCGGAAAATGCACTTATCTGGTCAATTTCTTACACAAAATGTTGAACAAATAATTTATGTAAATTTTCCAAAAATATAACCTATAATGTCAGCAGCCGCTTCCGAGTATTCTACAAATACGTTATGGGAAAATTTCCATTAGAGATTGCCGAAGATCGTTAAGTTCGATTTGTTCTTTTAAGTTTTTTTTTTAACAAAATTTGTTTTTAAAACAAATTCATTCTCAAATATAAACTGGACTAGAGTAAAGTAAAACAAATCCGAAATTACTGGAATGGGAAATCAGGAAATGCTAATTTACGTGTTCAGACTCCTATTCACTTAAGAAGAGCCAGAAGTCTTTGCATTCACACATTTGATATCTCTTTCATTGATAATTTTGAAGTTTGAATTTATATAACATTATGTATCTCGTAGTTATTGTTTATTCATTTGCAAACGGTATTAAAATTAATATTCACGTTTTTTTAATCTTTTAATGTTTAACTAAATTTAAAAGTAAATAGTGGAAGTACAATTAAGCCTCCTCCGTTTTTTTTTTTTCAAAAATTGGTAATTTTCCTGAAAAATAGTACTTTTTGTGTTATTCAAAATACTGCCCATTCCTATCTGCTACTTTTTTCTGCTGACAGCATACGAAAGTTGCTTTTGTAAAGAGTTGCATCTTTTAAGGCTGTCCAGGATTCGTACAATTTTCAATTTCTTCATATAATGTGAAGAGCTGCTCAGACAGGTCATCGGTCATCGGACGGAACAAATTATAATCTGAGAGGCTAAAATCTGGGCGGGTGGGGCAGAACTTCCCAATTCTGAGTAGGTTTCAACCAACGTTACAATATGCAGACGATGATTTTCGTGTAATAGAATAATTTTAAGTAGGTTTTGATCGGCGTTACAACACGTGGATGAAGATTATCGTGCAATAGAATAATTTTGTGGTGTCTTGAGTAGTAGTGGGTTCTCTCTAAACTAAATGCTCGAATCAGTTTAATCAATTATGTTTGGCAGATAGCTTCAGTAATGAGTTTTTTCCTTGTAAATATAGTCATCTTTGCTTTTGTGGTCCGCATGATTTCCTCTTCGTTTCTTATCGTAGTTAATGCACTTATTTATCAACAGTGATTGTATGACTCAGAAAAAAAACTCTTTCGTTTATGTCTGGTGTTGGTAAAGTTCAACATTTTATAAGGAATCTAATTTCGTTACTTTTGAATCATTACTTAGGATTTTAAACGACGTCAAATTGTTTATTGGGTCACACATAATGTGACTGAAATTCTTCTTGCGTTTAGCATGAACTTTCCTTTAATGTTGAATCCAATTCCGTGCATTCGTACTCTTTCGGTATACCGCAATGTTCCTTGTCTTCAAACAGTCGAATTCACCATTTATTTGCAACCTCTCACGAAAATTTCCTCTACTTAAATTAATTTCAAATAAATTCGCCTCAAAAAAAAAAAAAAGAAAAAAAATATATATATACATATACATATATATGCGATGCCGTTATAAAATCGCTAATACTTCATAGTTATGGCGTTGCCATATGTTTAACCTTAAATTATGAAATTTTATACCTGACAATTTCAACCAGAACTTATTGATAAAACAATGAAAGTTTCCGCCCTTTTTACTCCCAATAAATATTGAGGAAATTTAAATTTATACACCAGAAAAAAAAAGAAACAAAAGAAAATATTCCAAATAATTGATTGTAAGAGATTTCCATCGTGCTTTCAATATCTGAAATATTTCTTAAAAAAAAAACAAAATTCTTAGCTAGTTTAAAAAGTTTGTATTTTATAAAATTTTCCACTAATAAGGTCCATTTCCAAACTTAAATTTTTGACTTTCACAGCTTTGAAGAGTTTATTCCGCCTCAACAAGAACAATTTTTAAGTTGGTTAAATTTTGTTTTTATCCTGCTGTTCTCAAAATATTCTACGGTGAGGTGGTCGTAACGAGATTTAAACCAACGATGTATTATAGTTTTTTACAGTAATCCCTTTAACATGAACAATCTTCAAATGTATTTTCGTCAATTCCACCCAATATCATTAGTTGTTTTGCTTGTTATATTAAAAACTGATAATTACAATTTTCAAGTTAAATTTCCAAGAATATTCAAGCTTCAAGAAACACAAAAGTTTTCACACATCTGTACTTATTAAAAAAGTCAATATTAAGATTGTTTCTCTTTTCTTCTTAATTTTTGTTCAAAATATAACTGTCACTTTCAAGTTTGAACACAAAACTAACCAAACTCGCAAATTATTGAAAAAAAAAAAATATTTGGTAAAAGGTTAAGGGGTTAATGAACTAATATAAATAGTATTATTATGTTTATCACTCACTTGATACTGCCCACTGTGCATTGGTTAACAGGCCCCAAAGGGTTGCATTTAAATCTCGTCGACAATTATCATCCTGAATGAATTCTAAACTGCTGCTAAACAATTGCAATTCCGTAGGTGTTACATACATGCGACGATCATTGTCCTCTGCCACTAACACAGTGGCATAAGAGGATTTAATAATAATTAAATAAATGAAAGTAAAACGAAAGAAATTCAACATATTTGATTGATGCTAAACTTTCGTGGAATGAGATTGTGGCGATGAAATTTTTTATACACCTCGTAATAAATTAAGTTCCAGCTCGATTGGCGAAAATCCAATTTTTATATGAAAAAATATACTGCTTCAATAGTATTATTGTTGTTATTACTATTATATTATTATTACTGTTATTATCATTGTTATTTTTTGTTTTAATTCATTATTAGATTTTTGGTTTTAAGAAGTTTCACTTTCTTCTATGTTGTTTTCCTTAAATTCGATTTGCTATTTTTATTCTATTGTTCCCGCCAACCGTTTAGCTTGACGGCTTAATTCGAACTGTTAACAACATTTCGAGATGAGTCCGCCATATGTTTTACGAACGAGCTTTCAAACCTAACCGTAGTGGTTGTAAACAAGTTGATATTGAGTCAAAACAACATTTTTCAAAGCTGGTATGATCGAACAGACTTTAAACAAATGTACTTAGCTCGTAGATTATAGTATCAAAATATGTTGAATATGTCTATATATGTATGTATGTATGTTATATATAATCGTATAGGCATATTGTCATTTTTTGAGTAACAAATCATGATAAAGAAACCAATTTTATTTATACTAATACAGTAACCCTATAAAATGTTTCCGCAACATGTATCCGTTACCAGGCACTGTAAACTAGTTTCACTGCATGGGCTCTCTTTTCGTTCAATATAGAGATTGGTGGGGAAATGTTGATAGAGTTCCAGCTATCTATCTGTTATTCTTATAGACTATATAACTAGACCACTTTGCTTAAATTCCGAAGGAGTTCGGTATCGTAACCGTCTGGTGGTAACTAAAATGAAAAGACGACCAGTCTGAGTAACCGAAATGATAATACCGATAACTCTTAGGCTAGTAGGTAGCATATGTTACTGAAGCTTAATTTTTGCATTAGCCTACACTTAGAAAAATAACATACTGAATTTGGGTTGAAAACAAATTCAAAATATGTATAACAAATCTACTCAGTCTCGGTAAATTGTAATTTTTATTATTTAAACGAGTAAATTAAACTTAAATTAACCAAATTTCACTTGATCCGAGCACGCGTGAAAATGTGTACGTAAGTAAAATAAGTACGCAGACTTTCTCGAATAATTTTCTTATCTATTTTGGCTAAGGATGTACTTGTCCCCATATGGAGATCAATTTTATTCAATTTGAGTTCATTTTAACTCAAAATTTTTCACTTTCAAAACTTGGACTCATCGTAAACAAATTTATTACGGAAACACGAAAGAAAACAAACTAAGGAAAGCTTGCCCAAATGCTGGTGACCCTCACAAATGGTGTAAGGACCATGGCATAAAGATATGCAGGTGGAATGTCCAAACTTTTGTCAACCACACATTTCTTTTAAAAATGGCCCCTCCACCCAATTGCCGAATTCAATTGATGTATACGAGTATACGAGGGCGCCCCCAAATCTACCTGACCTAACAAATAAGACACACAAAATAAAGATAATATAATATAATATATAATAATAATATGCTTTTAGCTCCATACAGTTTTTCCAGCGAAATTCAATAGCTTCTATACACCGTTTATAATAAGAACTATCAAACTACTTAAAATAACAATCAACCGCAGATTCCACCTCTGCATTATTAGCAAATTTTTTACCACCAAATCATTTTTTCAAGTTTGGAAATAGGAAATAGTCCGACGTAGCTAAATCTGGCGAATAAGGTGCTTGAAGAAGCAATTCGAACTTTAGTTCAGTAATTTTGGCCATCGCAATAGTGGATGTGTCTTGATAAAACAACGCTTCTTTTTTCACCAAATGCGGAAATTTTTTCCTAATTTCATCACCTAAACGCTGCAATAAATTAGCATACTATTCGCCGTTGATTGCTTTCCCTTTCTGAAAATAATCAATAAAAATAATCCCCTGCGCATTCCAAAAAAAAAAAAAACAGACGCCATAACCTTGCCTGCAGATGAAACCGTCTTCCTCTTCTTTCGAGACGATTCTCTCATTCCAGTCTACTACTTTGACTGTTCCTTTGTCTCAGGTATAAAGTGGTGAAGTGGTGAATCCATGCCTCATCCATGGTTAAAAATCTACCTAAAAAATTCAGCTTTATTGCGGTGAAACATCGCAAACACTCTATTAAAACATCTTTACTACGCTGTTTTTGTTATATTAAAAACAAACGCGGCACCCATCTTGCGCGTAACTCGCTCATCTTCAAATCTTCGGTCAATGTACTATCTACAGCTCTTTTTTGGAACATCTATCATTTCAGTTAGTTTACGTACTTCAGAAGACGACTATCCAATACCATTTTATGGATTTTCTTAACCGTGGCTGGCGTGGACACCTTAACTGGTCGACCACTACGGTTTGCGTCTTGACAGGTCGTACGGCATCGTTTAAACTCTGCTACCCAATATTTTACAGTCGTAAATGAAAGAGCAGACTTCCCCAGAGTAGAAGCTAGCTGCTTTAATATTGGTTGGACTGAGACCTTTCAAACGGTAATATTGAATTACATAACGGTGAACAATTTTTCCCCTGTTTACAAATTCACTGATATCGTTTACTTTTGATGACGGAAATAATACTAAACAACGTGGCGCCTTGAAACTTAAAACATATGTTTTACAAAGTTGCCACTTTTCACCAACATAATTTTTTTCAAACTATTGGCATCATCTGCACGTCAACTGATATCATAGCCATCCAGGAACTTGGCGTGAATACTGTAACGTCTTCTACCTATATAACCGATATGCAGAAATGCATGCATTCGGATATGGATTTACAGTGACTAAGAGACTGAGACTTCTTCACTATAAAGTGAAAAGTATACGATATAAGTACAAATAAGTCAAGTGTCGTATTTTTTTATAACGCTTACCTCTACTAATACCAACGCGTCGCTGGAAGACAAAGACAAGAATACCAAATTTTTGTGATCACCTAGAAGATGTATGCGATCACTGTCCTAGCCATGAATGTCCAGACTCTTTTCAAAAATGTCCCCTGTATCCAATTACCGGATTCACTTAACTTATATAAACCTGATATCACTGCTATTCTGCAGCTCAAGGCAACTACAAGGCTTCTATGCAGAAAGACATGAATTCGGATGTGGATTTATAGTAAGCAAAAGATTGAGAGGCTTTGCTCCTCATCTTAACTATAACTAAATCTACAGCCACAATCCACATCAAGCGACGTATTTTTTTATAACGCCTACGTGTTTACTAGTCCCTATAGAAGACAAAGATAAGGGAACCTAGAAGATGAGTACGACCGACCACTGCTCTATCTATGACATTAAAATTGTGCTGGGAGATTTTATTGAAAAAAATAGGAAGCAAAGATTTTCTTAAATCGGCGGTCGTAAAATTCAGTCTTCCTGACAAAACATCCAATCCAACGGATTTGGATTGTTTTCTTTTTGCAGATGCACATAACATAGCAATGGTCCGAAATGTCGTAGCTTGTTAACAATGGCTGGTTGCGATTTTCCATCTGCATTTAAATTTCATTTCGATAACTTTTTCAACTGCCACATAAAACGATACTCGTATGCTTCCGCAGGCTTATAAACAACATAATTAACTGACGTTTTCAAAAAATGGTCGCGCTGTCAACAATCGTTCAGTTGCTACAGTAATGTGATGTTGGTAACACTTCGAGCTATTGCTCCTGCGTGTTCAAACATTCAAGTCCATATCGTCATTATTCAAAATTTAGCCAGAAAGTGTGGTCGATCATAAGTCGTTGAGTTAATTTTTAAGTTCTTGTTGTATTATTTTGCTTTGGGCCGGCACAAATTTTGATTACATTGAAATTATTTTTTAATTTGCGAACTTGCGCCAATTTCAAAACTTGCGATCCCAACATCTATTTTAATTATATGTCAATATATTTACCAATAAATATAAAAAATTACGCTTGTAGTGTCTACTTTCCTTGCTTAATGTTGTTTAATGTTGATTCTTATGATTTTAGTTTGCAAGGCAGCGACATTTCTAAATGAAATTGGAAATCGAAATTTGTCAGCCAGTTTTTAATTGTTAATTTAAACTCGCTTTAATGTTTTCAACATAAAAAAAATGCAAATGAGAAGTTAAGTTTAGCAACAATATCAGGTTTATTTGCTGCCGAACTGAATTATCTAAATATTTTAATTAGTCTTGTGTTGTGGGTTTCAACTATTTTCTTTGCCAACAAATTTTCGAATTCTTTATAAACTATGACATTACGGTATTAATGATACAGGGTGGCGCAATAGAACGTGCATATTGCATCATCTTTTTTTGCGAGGAATAAAAGGCGCGGGCGGGGGGGCGCCTACATCGTTGGGTTGGCGGGCTCACGGAGTTTTAGTCGCTATGAATCACTTCGACGGGAAGCATCGCGCATTTTGCGTGCGCGCATTTTACGAGAACTCTTGTTCATTTATTGCTACTAGGCAACTATATTGTGCTGAATATAGACTACGGCGAATTAGTGAAGCTCCGAGTGCTAATTTAATTAAAATATGGGTAAAACGTTTTGAAGAGACTGGTTCAACATTTAAACCACAAGCAAATGGTCACCAAAGAACATCTAGGACCGAAGACAATGTTGAGAGAGTTATGGAGTCAGTACGAGGAAATCCACAAATGTCGACTCGCAAGAAATCGTCTGTCTTACAATTATCGCGACGAAGTTTGCAACGAATTTTAACATTGGATCTTAAACTGCATCCATGTAAGCTGCAATTAACACAAGAATTGAAAGAGTCTGACTTCATAGCAAGGCTCGCATTTGCTAATGAAAGGCTTAATCGATTTTCCAATTTTGACAATATCCTTTTCTCTGACGAGGCTCATTTCCTTATGAATGGTTTCGTAAACCGACAAAATTCTCGTTACTGGAACAGTGAAAATCCCAAAATCAAACACCAGAAACCATTGCATAGTCCTAAAGTGACAGTATGGGCAGAGGAATAATTGGTCCTTTTTTCTTCGAAAATGCGCGGGGCCAAAACGTCACGGTTAATACGGAACGCAATGTTGAGATGTTGGACGGATTTTTGGCTCCAGAAATTGAAAGTTCAAGAATAGTGAATTCCAGAACTTGGTTCCAACAAGATGGAGCTACCTGTCACACATCAAATGACTCCATGGCGGTGGTGAAGCAGATGTTCCCTGGCAGACTGATTTCGAAAAGAGGTGATATCCCATGGCCCCCACGTAGTCCAGACTTGACGCCCCTTGACTTTTTTTTTTTTGGGGATACCTCAAACACAAAGTCTACAGTAATAATCCAAGAAGCATCGTTCAGCTCAAGGAGAATATCCGTAGTGAAATGGCAGCCATTACACCAGTATTACTGAAGAAAGTTTTCAATAATTTTCGTTTGCGGTTAGAGGAGTGCCGTCGTTTAGGTGATGTTATTTTTATAAAATAAACTCCATTTATTACTCTACAATGCCTTAGATTTATTTTAACCATACCTTTTGTATTTATTTTTTAATCTATTTTTTAAATATGCACGTTCTATTGCACCACCCTGTATTATGATATTAAAATTTAATTTATTGGTAATGGGAACAAGTCGCGGTTTTTATGCCCGTTATGGTTAAGTATGAGATCTACAGAAAGTTTTTTTTTATTATAAAATATTCCGTTCGGCCAGTCTGGTTTCGCGTTAAATTTATTAACTAACTTTTTCTTTTTGAAACCATTGAAGCAGAGTTCAAAACTGTTATTTGTGCAATGGCTGCAATATTTTGTTTATTTATATTGTTTTTACAAAAATTAAGTTAGATTAATATATATAAAGAAATTTAAAGCCAGTAAAACAACGTTATTTACAAGAAAAACTTTTATTTCGTCGTAACGGTGGCGAACATATTCCTCAGAC
This sequence comes from Philornis downsi, assembly GCA_019455685.1. NCBI lineage: Eukaryota > Metazoa > Arthropoda > Insecta > Diptera > Muscidae > Philornis > Philornis downsi. The sequence continues at coordinate 654,401 of JAHXMU010000359.1, read as the reverse complement.
TTAAACCTAATGGATTTCTCCGCATGGACCTTTCTGGAGGCCGAAGTATTAACTAAAAAATATATGAGGCGGTCAACGCTTAAAGATTGTTCTTTGCCTAGAATGGAACACAATATCTTCAGGCCACATTTGAGCAGCGCGCGAAGGGTTCGCGGACTGACTCAATGGTATTACACACGCTAAAGTTGGCTACATCGAACAATAACATATTTTTCTTAAAATTTGAAATGTTTTAACGATATAGTAAAGTTTTTGAGTAAAAAAAAACAAACGACAAAATTAATGAATTTTTAATTGGTAACACTTTGGGCGCCAGGCCGAACCTTGTATGTTTGTATGTTTTAAAAGAAAGACTGGAGTAACTGGATGGCTGCCAAGCCAAGCAATTGGAAAGAGCATAGACTTCAATAAAGCAATTGAAGTTAACAGTTATTGTTACTATTTGAAGCAAATGGAAGTAATTATGATTTTTTTTTAATAAAAAGACCAGAAATGAAATGTTTCATGCTTGTAAGAGAATCTATATATATTTAAATCAATTGCTGTGCGTTAGTCTCGCTAAAGTTCGAGAACGGTTGGACCGATTTGGCTCATTTTGGTCTTAAATTATTGGTAGAGTATTCCGGAAGGTTTAAAAGGTTTTATTTGAAGTGATAGATGGCGTTGGAGATGAGATTTTTGCAATTAATTTTTTTTACCACATTAACTCTTTGAAGGCAAAACAACGTTTGCCGGGTCAGCTATTATTTGAAATGTTTAAGATAATCATTCCTAGAATTTTCTTTACTTCTATGTCAAATGGAAATATTTTGTTAATCACAATAATATTATGTAAAAAAAAAACATTCGAAACCAACTGTTTGTTTTATATTCACGTTCGCATTTCAAATTTTAAATAAGTCAAAAAAATCGTTCTTAATATTTTCTTAATATTAAGGAAGATGTGAATCATTAAAAAAAAAATAACATAGAAAAGTACATTTTTTTGTTTGCATACTCGTATACGTTTTGAAGTAGAATTATGAAGACAACCAAAATTGACCATTTTTCTGCAGCTCTGCCCAAAATTGGAAAACATCAGACATGTAAAGTAAATTGAGATCCATTATTTTTGCATGACATTGAAGACTTTATTCAGCATAGTTAAAATGATCCGATTCAGGTCAAATATGCACCGTGTTGTTCAATATTACTTCCCTTTCTTATATTTCTCACTATTTCCTTCCCACCGTCCCCCTCTGCACCCTATTGGCAAAAAACTGAAATAGTAAATTTCCAAAAGATTCTCTTGAGGGAAAATTTTCACCAGCAATATCATTCACCACAGACAGAAACAGATGGCAAACGCTTGGCGCCACGTCCGGACTATGTGGTGGATGCACAGTAATTAAGCTCTCGGAGATTCAGGCAAGTCACTCGCAATGTGTACCGGGCCAAACTGGCAGCTTCTGAGCAATTGATTCGTTCAGACGGTCAAATTATTGAAAGCACATGCTTAAATTAAGAGTTTGGCCGAAT